>CATNWA010021715.1:0-92265 GCA_951230385.1 Staurois parvus
ATTTCTTTTCAAACCCATTGTGGTGGTGATAAAACCCCAAAAAATTTTTAGAATTGTGTCAAATTGCCCCAAAAATTTTGGACCGGGACTGTATATTGCTGATGACCTCAGCAAATGAACTAGGGAAGGTTTTCCCTTCAAAAAGTGAAAATTCAGTTTTTTTAACCCCCCAAATAAAAAATTGCACCCTCACCAAAACTGGTGATAAACCGGGCATTTTCTTTTATTTAACCAACACCCCCCGGACGAAGTCAAATTTGCCAACGGGGGTTAGGGTTTGGGGTTTTGTCAGTGACGTCCCCCCACGCACCCCCAAACCCAGGTGCCCCAAATCACGTAAACCGAATCAACGCCTTTTGGGTTTGCAGGCAGGCGGATTTACGCTGTGCAAAAGGGGGATGCTTTTTGTGTGCACTTTTTGAAAACAAATGTGGACTTTTTTGTACTCAATGTAAAGTGAAAATTTTAAAATTTTCAAATTTTTTTTTAAAAAACCCTTTATACTCAGTACAATGTGAACAACATTCACTAAAGATTATATGGGAGGATAGTGACAAGAGAGGGGGGGAGGGGGGAGTACCAGTCAAGTTTTTGTATGTGCGTTGTGAGGGGAGCGTGTCAGCATGAGATGGAGCAGTTAGAGTTTCTTAAACACCTGGACCTTTGGCTTTGGAATTTAGGGAGTGAGAGATTTTGGATTGAGGTTCTTTTTTCCATCTCACAGTGCCAATTAATGTCAGAAAGAAGGGTCGCAAATGCAGGGACTGTCGTAGATCTCCGGAGTTTAGTAATATCATTCTTAGCCGCTGCGAGTATATGGATGACAATGGTGGTGAGTTAGGTGAAAGGTTCTCTATTTCTATATGGAGCTGAGCTAAAGAAGGGTTCGGGGTTATTGAACATTCGGTAATCGTGGATATTAGTTGGATATAAAAACTTTGATCCAATAAGATCTTAGAGATTTGCAGGTCCATGGCACATGGAGGATAGTCCCTAACTCTCCGCATTGTCTCCAGCATTTAGGAGAGTGTTGAGGGTAGTAAAGGGCCAATCTGATTGGTGTGAAATACCATTGGTAAGATTCCCAATGGGAGCTACATTTGGAGGCTTTGTATGTGATATTAAAGATTTTTGACCATGCGCGGTCAGCGGTAATGGTTGGTGTAAGGTTTTCTCCCAGTTAGTGAGAGAAGATGTGGAGTAAATTGTATATTGGTGATAATCGTGTAAAAAAGTGAGATTCCTTTCTTAGGATAACGCTGTCTGTGGTAAAAGAGATATACAGAGGCAGCCATCTTATCTCCACAGGCAACGTTGTTGCACGTAGCAGGTGAGCAATTCTAAATATATACATAAAATTCGTTAGTAGGAAGAGAGAATGTTTGTTGAAGAGTGAGAAGAGGTGTGATGTATGTTCTGCATACAGGAGTTGTATATGTGAGATACAGCAGTCTGTCCAATTCTTGAGGTTCAAGTCAGGAATGAAGAATTGTAGGATGGAAATGGGCGTAGGTAATGTTTTTGTCTCATTGTCGGGGTAAGCGGAGGATAGTAGGTTAGACCAAGCTTGTAAGGAGGCCTCTCATGCAGGGGTGGTCGGGTAGGAGGCGGGGTTGAACATTTCGAGGTAAAAAAGAGTGTATTATGTGTATATGGTGGATGTGGGAGGATTTCCATATTAGACCATATTTTTTCTTTAGTGGGATGCCACAAAAAAAGATTTGATCCAGGAGCGTCGCTTGATAATAGGATTTTAAATGTGGAAGGCTTGCTCCTCCTTTGGATGGAGGTCGTATTAGTAGTGTTGTTGTACATCTTGGTTTTTTAGAATTCCACGTGAATTTCGTGAATACGGACTGGAGTTTGGCAAGGAAGAAGTCAGGAACTGGGATGGGAAGAGTCCGAAAAAGTATAGTATTTTAGGTAGTATGCACATTTTTAACGTGGCTATTCTTCCTATCGTCGAAAGGGTGGAGGAACGTAATTGCTTCAATTCTTGAGGGATTGATTCAAGTAATGGAAGGTAGTTAGCGTCATATAGACGTGTGATAGTAGGAGTGAGTTTAATACCCAAAAAAGGGATGCTGTGATCTTCCCACATAAAGGGGGAGTGTTTAGTTAACATTTTCTGGGTCTGGGGAGGTCTATACAAACTTAGAATGGAGGATTTAGTTGCATTGAGTTTATAATAAGAGACTTCTGAAAATTCGTGGAGATGAGTGCGTATCGATTGAAGTGATTTAAGGGGTTAGTAACCATTAAAATAATATCATCGTCTGTGAAGAGGCTAATTTTGTGTTGTGCTTTGAGATGAGTGATCCCAGTGAACGTTGTGTCATCTCTAAGTTTAGTTGCTAGGGGTTCAATAGGTAATATAAAGATGATGGGGGATAACGGGCAGCCTTGTCTTGTGCCCTTAGATATTGGAAAGGAAGAGGACAATATACCGTTAGATAGAACTTTGGCTGAAGGATTTGAGTATAAGGAGAGTATTGCAGATAATATCCAGTCTGTAATTCCACATTTTTGGAGGGTAAGTTTCATAAATAACCAATGAATACCATCGAATGCCTTTTCAGCATCTAATGATAAGAGAAGTGAGGGTTGTTTAGTTGATTCGAGGTTATGAAGAAGGGATATTAGACGTCTGGTTGTGTCTGGAGCTTGTCGGCCTGGGACAAATCCTACTTGGTCTGGGTCAGTCAATGTGGAGAGGTGCGGTAATAATCTTTCAGCAAGTCATTTGGCATACAGTTTGATATCCGTATTTAGTGAAGAGATTGGCCTATAGTTTTGGACCAGCTGAGTATCTTTTTGTGGTTTTGGGATGGTTGTAATGATTGATTGTAGCATTTCCTCAGGAAACGTACCGATTGAGCGGCATGATTAAACAAGTTAGATAGGTGAGTTGCGAGATTTGTGGCAAATATCTTGTAGAATTCATTTGTGAAGCCGTCCAATCCCGGGGATTTATAAATGTGTGAGTTTAGCGAGCGCACCAATAAAAAGCTGCTGATGCACAAAAGGAACCACAAAGCCTTTTTTTTCTAAGAATATGACATGAAAATAGGGTGTGCAGCGCTATATAAATAAAACACACTGTCTAAAGTATGACAAAATATGACAGAAATGGAAAAATCCCATAAACTGGATGTTAAACAGTCCAAGGTAATATAATATCAGTCCAAAAAGGTATATTCCAGTGATGGAGTATAAATGACTTCAATCCAAATGGGTATATTCCAGCATCCTAACATGAAGGTGTAGAAAAATTGCCCACTCACCGGAAGTGCAATTTAATGTGCACATAGAAATTCCATGAAGCCGGAGGTCCCATGAAGGTATAGCCTGATGATAAAGGTGCCCTCTGGTGGTGGATAGGGTGACGGCTGCCAGAGAAGTTGATCTGGACCAATTTCCCAAATTGTCCTGCCTGGGTGGACTCCTAGAATGCTGGGCTGAGATGTGGAGGCTCAGTGCCAGGTAGTAGAGATGAGAACGCTCATAGTGTAGTATTATAAAAAGTATTTATTGAGTATATATCATTAAGATAAAACAGTAAACGTACAGGGTTAGAGTACCTATACAGGTATGGTGTAAATGAGCTCTTTAAATACACTGACCAGTGAATATGAATGATGGCCACCAGACCTCCTGATCCGGTGGCGTAACGTCAAGGCGTGCAGAGGCTCCTCCTAGACGCGCTTCGTGTAATAACACGTCTCCTGTAGGGGTGATGCCATGCATGCCTGACGTCTCCTTACTGCTATTTGTAGCCTAAAATTGCGCCAAAAAGTGTCCTGGCGCCATTCTGCCGTTTTTCGGCCTATTGTGCATGCGCGGGTGCCATTTTGCCAGCTATTTGGCCTCGTGCGCATGCGCGGGCGCCATGTTATCGGTGATATTGTGAACATCTAAAAATGTTCGGCGCGCGGTACACTGCGCATGCGCGAGAGTTCCGGCGGCCATTTAATTGGTTTGAAAGCTTGCTGCCGACGTTCAACTGCGCATGCGCGAGCCGAACGATCGCAGCTAAAGCTAAAGAACAGTGTAGGTGGTATCATACTGAACTGATGGCCAGTATGTATCACACCTAGCAAATGGACAATGACAGGATCACTGTAGTGATGGATACAAACCCCTAGCAGGTGTACCAATATAAAAAGTATGAAAAAAATGTATATAGGAATGTGCATATAAAAAGGGGGAAGCTTATGCTTCAATTAAAAGGTGGTCGCCATTTTATTGGGGATCTGAAATGAACCCGAGCAATTGGCAGGCATAAAGTCTCCCCACACATAAATAAACAGATATGTGAATGGAAAGACTATATCCTGGTGATGATCAGTAAATACTTAGCATATTGTCTTAAAAAATATATCCATATACCCCTAGTAATAATAATAATAATATATTAAGTCGATATGGCTATAATACTCAATGGATCATATAAAAAAAACCCTATAAAAAATCATATGAAAAATATAAATATATAGCACATAATAATAGTGAATGGATATTTAAATACTAAAAAAATACTGAAAAAAATCATGTAGACATGTGGCCAGGTGGGAGGAAGATAACATCTATTCCATGGAATGGCCAGAACTGCTCTTCTATAAGAGGTATATAGACGATATTCTCCTATTATGGGAGGGGAGAAGAAACTGCCCTGGTAAATTTCTTTGGCACGATGAACAACAATAATTTGAATATCCATCTCACTTACGAATACAGTACAGACAGAGTTAATTTCTTAGACATCTCCATTATCAAACAAGGGAGGTTACTGCATCACTGAAGCGTACTTTAAACCATCGGATAGGAATGGATACATCCCTACTGACAGCTGCCACCATCCACGTTGGCTGACAGGTATTCCTAGGAGCCAATTCATGAGAATTAGGCGTAACTGCACTGAAACTGATACTTATCAAAACAAAGCACAAATTTTAAGACAGAGGTTTCTGGATAAGGGCTATACGGCAGACACTTTAGATGCAGAGATTGATAATGTTGCCCGCATGAACAGACAGGACATGCTCTCAGGACCACCTACCTTGAAAAAGAGTCTGTTCTGCCCGTTCATTACTCCATATTCTATTCAACATAAAACTATACGCAATATAATGAAGAAAAATTGGGAGGTACTCAGAGCGGATCCTATCCTTGCTGGGGTTTTACCTACCAATCCAGAAGTGGTTTTCAGGAGAGTACCGTCTTTACGCAATACGATTGCACCTAACATAACTGACCCCCCACCCCGTCCGAGCCTATTTAGTAATCTGAAAGGCTTTTTTCCGTGCAGAAAGTGTCAGATCTGTCAACACAGCAGAATGTCAAAAAAGAAAAATCGAATCCTTCACCTCGACTACAACAGGCAAAAATTACACCATCTCCAACTTTATTTCTTGTAACACCCGGCACGCGGTTTATCTTCTGGAATGTCCTTGCCGGAAACAGTATATTGGCAGGACGACCAGAAGAATGCGTGACCGGTTCCGCGACCATGTATACAATATCAAAAGAGGGTTCCGTGAGCACTCACTTTCAAAATATTATAAGGAATTTCATCATAAAGATCCCTCTTCCCTTAAATTTATGGGGATTGATATTGCACAACATCACCGGCGCGGCATTAATAAATCAAGACAAGTCTCACGTCTAGAAACGAAATGGATTTTCGAAATGAAATCCATGGTCCCTTTAGGACATAATGTTGAAGTGGACATCAACTGTTATATAGATAATAGCTGATCTGGCATAGTATATATATTTCCCTGCACTATGAGAAAGGTCTTTTTTCTGACACACTGCACGTACATATGTAGTAACGACCCATTTTTGGCGAAAGGGACGCATACTAGATAGATGTCCACATGATTCATTTAGTGTTTTTTAACCATGCGATCATAACAATACTTGTTTAAGTTATTATGTCTACATGATTTTTTCAGTATTTTTTTAGTATTTAAATATCCATTCACTATTATTATGTGCTATATATATATTTTTCATATGATTTTTTATAGGGTTTTTTTTTATATGATCCATTGAGTATTATAGCCATATCGACTTAATATATTATTATTATTATTACTAGGGGTATATGGATATATTTTTTAAGACAATATGCTAAGTATTTACTGATCATCACCAGGATATAGTCTTTCCATTCACATATCTGTTTATTTATGTGTGGGGAGACTTTATGCCTGCCAATTGCTCGGGTTCATTTCAGATCCCCAATAAAATGGCGACCACCTTTTAATTGAAGCATAAGCTTCCCCCTTTTTATATGCACATTCCTATATACATATTTTTTCATACTTTTTTATTGGTACACCTGCTAGGGGTTTGTATCCATCACTACAGTGATCCTGTCATTGTCCATTTGCTAGGTGTGATACATACTGGCCATCAGTTCAGTATGATACCACCTAGACTGTTCTTTAGCTTTAGCTGCGATCGTTCGGCTCGCGCATGCGCAGTTGAACGTCGGCAGCAAGCTTTCAAAAACCAATTAAATGGCCGCCGGAACTCTCGCGCATGCGCAGTGTACCGCGCGCCAACCATTTTTTTAGATGTTCACAATATCACCGATAACATGGCGCCCGCGCATGCGCACGAGGCCAAATAGCCGGCAAAATGGCACCCGCGCATGCGCAATAGGCCGAAAAAAACGGCAGAACGGCGCCAGGACACTTTTTGGCGCATTTTTTTAGGCTACAAATAGCAGTAAGGAGACGTCAGGCATGCATGGCATCACCCCTACAGGAGACGTGTTATTACACGAAGCGCGTCTAGGAGGAGCCTCTGCACGCCTTGACGTCACGCCACCGGATCAGGAGGTCTGGTGGCCATCATTCATATTCACTGGTCAGTGTATTTAAAGAGCTCATTTACACCATACCTGTATAGGTACTCTAACCCTGTATAGGTACTCTGACCCTGTATAGGTACTCTGACCCTGTATAGGTACTCCAACCCTGTATAGGTACTCTAACCCTGTATAGGTACTCTAACCCTGTATAGGTACTCTGACCCTGTATAGGTACTCTAAAACCCTGTATAGGTACTCTGACCCTGTATAGGTACTCTGACCCTGTATAGGTACTCTAACCCTGTACGTTTACTGTTTTATCTTAATGATATATACTCAATAAATACTTTTTATAATACTACACTATGAGCGTTCTCATCTCTACTACCTGGCACTGAGCCTCCACATCTCAGCCCAGCATTCTAGGAGTCCACCCAGGCAGGACAATTTGGGAAATTGGTCCAGATCAACTTCTCTGGCAGCCGTCACCCTATCCACCACCAGAGGGCACCATTATCATCAGGCTATACCTTCATGGGACCTCCGGCTTCATGGAATTTCTATGTGCACATTAAATTGCACTTCCGGTGAGTGGGCAATTTTTCTACACCTTCATGTTAGGATGCTGGAATATACCCATTTGGATTGAAGTCATTTATACTCCATCACTGGAATATACCTTTTTGGACTGATATTATATTACCTTGGACTGTTTAACATCCAGTTTATGGGATTTTTCCATTTCTGTCATATTTTGTCATACTTTAGACAGTGTGTTTTATTTATATAGCGCTGCACATCCTATTTTCATGTCATATTCTTAGAAAGGCTTTGTGGTTCCTTTTTGTGCATCAGCAGCTTTTTATTGGTGCGCTCGCTAAACTCACACATTTAAACTGGAATACCTGATCTGAGCTGTAGATGTCTACAAATTTCCCATCATTGGCCTGAGGGGGTGGGGGTATGGGGGGGGGGGTGGGGGGGTGGGGGGGTGTGGGGTGTGTGGGGTATGGGGGGTTTGGGGGGGGTGTGTTTTGTGGGTTGTGGTGTGTTTGGGGGGGGGGGGGGGGGGGGGTGGGGGGTGTGTTGGGTGTGGGGTGGGGGGGGGGGGGGGGGGGGTGGGGGGGGGGGGGTGTGGGGGTGGGAGGGGGGGGGGGGGGGGGGGGGGGGTGTGTGTGGGTTGGGGGGTGGGGGGGGGGGGTGGGGGGGGGGGGTGTGGGGGTTGGGTGTGTGGGGGTGGGGGTGTGGGTGGGTGTTTTGTGTGTGTGGGGTGTTTGTGGTGTTGTGGTGTGTGTGTGGGGTTTGGGGTGTGGGGTGGGTTTGTGTGGTGTGTGTGTGGGTTGTTGTTGTGTGTTTGGGGGGGGGGTGTGTGTGTGGGGGTGTGGTGGGGTGTGTGGTTGGGTGGGGTGGTGTGGGTGTGGTGGGGGGGGGGGTGGTGTTGGGTGGGTTGGTGTTGTGGGGGGGGGGGGGGGGGGGGGTGGGGGGGGGGGGGTGGGGGGGTGGGTGTGGGTGTGTGGGGGGGGTGGGTGGGGTGGGGGGGGGGGGGTGGGGACTTTCACCCCCTTTGGGGGGGGGGTCCGGACACTTTCCCCCCCTTCCAGTCCGGACACTTTCCCCCCTTCCAGTCCAGACACTTTCACCCCCCTTCCAGGTCCGGACGGTTTTTTTTCCCCCCCTTCCAGTCCGGACACTTTTCCCCCACTTCCAGTCCGGACACTTTCCCCCCCTTCCAGGCCGGACACTTTCACCCCCTTCCAGTCCGGACACTTTCCCCCCTAATTTCCAGTCCGGACATTTTCCCCCCCTTCCAGTCCGGGCACTTCCCCCCCCTCCAGTCCGGACACTTTCCCGGTTTTTTCCAGTCCGGACACTTACCCCCCCCCCCTTCCAGTCCAGATACTTCCCCCCCCTTCCAGTCCGGACACTTCCCCCCCTTCCAGTCCAGATACTTTTCCCCCCCTTCCAGTCCGGACACTTTCCCCCCCTTCCAGTCCGGACACTTTCCCCCCTTCCAGTCCGGACACTTTCCCCACCTTCCAGTCCGGACACTTTTACCCCCTTCCAGTCCGGACACTTTTACCCCTCCAGTTTGGACACTTCCCCCCCTTCCAGTCCGGACACTTCCCCCCCCTTCCAGTCCGGACACTTTCCCCCCTTCCTGCCCAGGGCAATTTTCAGCTTTCAGCGCTATCACAATTTGAATGACAATTGCGCGGTCATGCAACACTGTACTCATATGAATTTTTTACCATTTTTTGAGACAGATAAAGCTTTATTTTCTTGGTATTTATTCACTGCTGGGATTTTTATTTTTTTTGCTATGTAAATGAAAGGTCCAAAAATTTGGAAAAAAAAAAAGTGTTTTTCTTATAAAAGTTTGCAAATAATCTTTCATCATAAATCTCGGCCAAAATGTATTCTGTTATCTTTTTGTAAAAAAAAAAAAAAAAATAAGCCAAATTAGTTTATAATTCAAAAAATTTTAATTTTTAAACTTTTTTTTTACATTTTTTTTTTATTTTATTTTTTTTTTTTTATTATTATTTTTTTTTTTTCTACATACTGTCACCCTAGCAGTGCGGGGTCGCCATGGTGACACTGTACTACTTGTGGGGGGGTGATGAAAGATTTTTTTCTTTTTTTTACAGTGATTGCTTTTACACCCATATAGGATGTAACATCAATCATTTCTCTTTCTCTCTGTCTGCATTCTTGCAGTCATTGAGAACTACTGTGAGAGCTGTGATTGGTCACAGCTTGTCACATGGTACAAGGCTGTTGTGAATGGCCCTGTACCATGTGATCTCGGTGATCATTCACAGATTTCACACGTTGCAAGCAATGATGTCACAAGTCACATCTTGCTTACTACTTTGCATGTGATCACTGATTGGCCAATCAGTGATCACATGATCGGGCCCTTTGCACAGAGGTCCCGTCCGACGATCGGTGTTTCACTGTGTCCGGAGGACACAGCGGGCACTGGATCGCGGTGGTGCGTGCTCCCGGCTAGAAAAATGGCGGGTGCCGTTTATGAATGGCAACCCGCCCCTGGAGTGCCCACCGTCCGCCCGTTTATAAACAGCAGACGGACGGCAAGTGGTTAAGAATGTATCTTCACAGCATCTCAATAATGTAGAACCACAAATCTACGGATGGAACAATATTACCGACTTATAAATCAAACTAAATCCCCGCAGATACTATTAGAAGACGTGACGTAATACTTGTGGTTACTCCGTGACATCACCAGAGTCCTCCAACCAGCTCTGCCTGCCATAGAATACTCAGCCTATAACTCCTCTCCTATTATTGTGTCTCAGCTAGAACTGAAGAAATGTATCCTATCATTTGTCCAATTCACACATATTAATATTAATGATGATTCATCATAAAAAACAAATATTTTACAAGTTTGCCATCAATATAATATAAGTGCCGAGTTATGAATTTGATATCATTCATATTTATCAGTCACACTGCAGTTCCTGATCTGAGCTGTAGATGGCGGCAGGTTTGCAGATTTTTGTGTTAAAGCCCAACTCCAGCTAAAACATTTTTTAGTTTTTTTTATAGAGAGATGAAGGGATAAACCCTGGAGGGGGGGGGGGGTCCTGCTGGGGAGATTTTCCCTCATTTCCTGACACCAGGAAGAGATTTGCTAGGATTTCATTTTTTTTTAATAGTCCGTCCTGTCTCCCTGTTTCTCTCATTGTTCCTCTCTCCCTCAGCCACCCTCCCCTCCCCCTTACTCTCTGTGGTGACACTGCAAGCTATACACCATGCAGTCTCACTTACTCCGCTGCGATATCATACAGTGTCTGGATTTGACCCCCACTGAACATCTGACAATGTCACCAACAAACAGGAAGCCAACATGGAGGTTTTCACACCTCAAATAATTGGTTTTTGACACTTAGAAATGAGGTTCCCCTTTCTGCTCTCACTTCACACCAGCACAGTGACCGTTCATCAGTGTCGGAGGGGTGCCGCCATCTTCTGGGGTCCGTCTGTGCGCCATTGTCCAGGATGAGGGTCTCCTTTCTGATCTGGGGGTCCTTCTGCTTTATTGGTAAGTAGGGGACGATTCATTAATATATATAAATATTAGGGTTCAGAGTGCTATAGCATGAGGGGATCCCCCACAATGTGGTCTTCTTCTGTTTAAGAGTGCTAAGAATTAGGGCCCCAATGTGATCTGGGGTCCCTTTCTTCATCAGTGTCTGGGTTGAGGGTGCTCTTCTGTGATCTGGGGTCCCTCTCTACATCATAGTCTGGGTTGAGGCACTCTTCTGTGATCTGGGGTCCTTTCTTTCAGTCAGTGTCTGGGATGAAGAGCTGCACTGTGATCTGGGGTCCCTCTCTTCATCATAGTCTGGGTTGAGGCACTCTTCTGTGATCTGGGGTCCCTCTCTCTTCATCAGTGTCTGGGATGAAGGGCTCCACTGTGATCTGGGATCCCTCTCTTCATCATAGTCTGGGATAAAGGGGTCCCCAATGTGATCTGGGGTCCCTCTCTTCATCATAGTCTGGGATAAAGGGCCCCAATGTGATCTGGGGTCCCTCTATTCATCATGTCTGGGATGAAGGGCTCCACTGTGATCTGGGATCCCTCTCTTATCTTCATCATAGTCTGGGATGAAGGGCTCCACTGTGATCTGGGGTTCCTTTCTTTCATCAGTGTCTGTGATGAGGGGCTCCACTGTGATCTGGGGTCCCTCTCTCTTCATCTGTCTCTGGACTGAGGGCTCTTCTGTGATCTGGGGTTCCTTCTCTTCATCAGTGTCTGGGATGAGGGTCTCCTCTCTTATCTGGGGTCCCTCTCTTCATCAGTGTCTGGGATGAGGGTCTCCTCTCTGATCTGGGGTCCCTCTCTTCATCAAGTGTCTGGGATGAGGGTCTCCTCTCTGATCTGGGGTCCTCAGTGTCTGGATGAGGGTCTCCTCTTCATCAGTGTCTGGGATGAGGGTCTCCTCTCTGATCTGGGGTCCCTCTCTTCATCAGTGTCTGGGATGAGGGTCTCCTCTCTTATCTGGGGTCCCTCTCTTCATCAGTGTCTGGGATGAGGGTCTCCTCTCTTATCTGGGGTCCCTCTCTTCATCAGTGTCTGGGATGAGGGTCTCCTCTCTGATCTGGGTCCCCTCTATTCATCAGTGTCTGGGATGAGGGGTCCTTCTCCTCTTATCTGGGGTCCCTCTATTCATCAGTGTCTGGGATGAGGGTCTCCTCTCTTATCTGGGGTCCCTCTCTTCATCAGTGTCTGGGATGAGGGTCTCCTCTCTGATCTGGGGTCCCTCTATTCATCAGTGTCTGGGATGAGGGTCTCCTCTCTGATCTGGGGTCCCTCTCTTCATCAGTGTCTGGGATGAGGGTCTCCTCTCTTATCTGGGGTCCCTCTCTTCATCAGTGTCTGGGATGAGGGTCTCTCCTCTCTGATCTGGGGTCCCTCTCTTCATCAGTGTCTGGGATGAGGGTCTCCTCTCTTATCTGGGGTCCCTCTCTTCATCAGTGTCTGGGATGAGGGTCTCCTCTCTTATCTGGGGTCCCTCTCTTCATCAGTGTCTGGGATGAGGGTCTCCTCTGTGATCTGGGGTCCCCTCTTTCATCAGTGTCTGGGATGAGGGTCTCCTCTCTGATCTGGGTCCCTCTCTATTCATCAGTGTCTGGGATGAGGGTCTCCTCTCTGATCTGGGGTCCCTCTCTTCATCAGTGTCTGGGATGAGGGTCTCCTCTGTGATCTGGGGTCCCTCTCTTCATCAGTGTCTGGGATGAGGGTCTCCTCTGTGATCTGGGGTCCCTCTCTTCATCAGTGTCTGGGATGAGGGTCTCCTCTCTGATCTGGGGTCCCTCTATTCATCAGTGTCTGGGATGAGGTCTCCTCTCTGATCTGGGGTCCCTCTCTTCATCAGTGTCTGGGATGAGGGTCTCCTCTCTGATCTGGGGTCCCTCTCTTCATCAGTGTCTGGGATGAGGGTCTCCTCTCTGATCTGGGGTCCCTCTTCATCAGTGTCTGGGATGAGGGTCTCCTCTCTGATCTGGGGGTCCCTCTCATTCATCAGTGTCTGGGATGAGGGTCTCCTCTCTTATCTGGGGTCCCTCTCTTCATCAGTGTCTGGGATGAGGGTCTCCTCTCTGATCTGGGGTCCCTCTCTTCATCAGTGTGTCTGGGATGAGGGTCTCCTCTCTGATCTGGGGTCCCTCTATTCATCAGTGTCTGGGATGAGGGTCTCCTCTCTTAATGGGGTCCCTCTCTTCATCAGTGTCTGGGATGAGGGTCTCCTCCTCTCTGATCTGGGGTCCCTCTCTTCATCAGTGTCTGGGATGAGGGTCTCCTCTCTTATCTGGGGTCCCTCTCTTCATCAGTGTCTGGGATGAGGGTCTCCTCTGTGATCTGGGGTCCCTCTATTCATCAGTGTCTGGGATGAGGGGTGGGGTCCCTCTCTCTCATCTGGTGAGGGTCCCTCTTATCTTCATCAGTGTCTGGGATGAGGGTCTCCTCTGTGATCTGGGGTCCCTCTCTTCATCAGTGTCTGGGATGAGGGTCTCCTCTGTGATCTGGGGTCCCTCTATTCATCAGTGTCTGGGATGAGGGTCTCCTCTGTGATCTGGGGTCCCTCTATTCATCAGTGTCTGGGATGAGGGTCTCCTCTCTGATCTGGGGTCCCTCTATTCATCAGTGTCTGGGATGAGGGTCTCCTCTCTGATCTGGGTCCCTCTATTCATCAGTGTCTGGGATGAGGGTCTCCTCTCTGATCTGGGGTCCCTCTCTTCATCAGTGTCTGGGATGAGGGTCTCCTCTCTTATCTGGGGTCCCTCTATTAATCAGTGTCTGGGATGAGGGTCTCCTCTCTGATCAGGGTCCCTCTATTCATCAGTGTCTGGGATGAGGGTCTCCTCTCTGATATGGGGTCCCTCTCTTCATCAGTGTCTGGGATGAGGGTCTCCTCTCTGATCTGGGGGTCCTTCTGCTTTATTGGTAAGTAGGGAAAGATTCATCAATATATAATTATCAGGGCCGTTACAATATGTTGTTACAAAATATATTCGATTACAAAGTGATGTATTGGATGGATTTTGAACCTTGATATGATGGGGTACATGGGAGGAACGTTCTTCATGCTGTCTCTAGATGTCCTTCAACGTTTGTTTATTGTGTCTTGTTTTACTGATAGATATTTGTGGGTAATCCGGATGGCAGCCCCGGTGATAGATTCCCATTGTTCAATATGATCCCACGTTGGTGTATATAGCCTGTAATGGGCGGTCCTCCTGACACTTCTTATCTGGCCCCAGTTTCTATGTTTGGGCCGGCTGGGCATTGTTGATAATTGGACCGTCTTGTGGAGACCGCTGGATTTCTATTCATTATTATTATACAGGATTTATGGCACCAACAGTTTGCTTAGCGCTTTACAATATAAATGGGAGACAATACAGCAACAATACAAGAGGGATAGGAGGGTCCTGATCCTGGGAGCTTACAATCTAAGAGGGAGGGGCTAGTGGTACAAAAGGTAGTAACTGTGGGGGATGGACTGGTAGGAGTAGAAGATTCCATTATTAGCTGAGGGCAGGATAGGCTTCCCTGAAGAGAGAGGTTTTCAGAGATCACCTAAAAGTGGGAAGAGCAGGTGATAGTCAGACAGATTGGGGTAGAGAGTTCCACAGGAAGGGGGATGCTCTGGAGAAGTCCTGGAGATGAGCATGGGAGGAGTAGATGAGGGAGCTAGAGAGCAGGAGGTTGTGCGAGGAGCGGAGAGTACGGTTTGGGTGATATATGGAGACAAGATTTGTGATGTAATTTTGGGCGGAGTTATAAATGGCTTTATATGTGATTGTTAATGTTTTGAATTTTTATTTGTTGGGTTTATTAATTGTGTTAATTGTGTTTCTTCGTATCTCTGTGTGAATCTATCACCAGGCCAGAAATCCAAAGATGGACTCATGACATCACGTGCGTTTTTTTACGTGACGTGCGTCAAGACGTCATCACACACCATGCATGCGCAGTGGATGTATTGGCGGCCATCTTGACTATATAAAGGCTGACTAGTGTGCTTGCCTCTGATGGAGCCGGTTGGAACCGGCAAAACCAGTCAGGCTTTTTGCTCTACACCCACCACAGGCTCCTCAATATGATGGACTGATAAGCATGCTGGGACTTCCATATTCGTTATATCCATGGCTCTACTTATTCTGTATATCTAATGGGCACTAGTGATGGGCCTGAACACCCCCCTGTTCAGTTCGCGGGTGAACATTCAAATCTAGTGAGAGTTCGACCACCAACTTCGATCAGAGAGGACACTTCACTAAGGGGATCACATGTGAGTATGCAGTAAGATACGCACAGCGACTACAATCCGGCATGAGTTCTACTATATACAGTATATACATTATATTATATGATGACGTCATGCCGTATTGTAGTAGTGACACATTCCTTCATGTTTCGGGGGTCAGTGGGGTTCTGTCAAAAGAATTGTCGGCATTGCCCGAGAATTATATATATATTTTTTTAAAACAACGTGGGGTCCCCCTCCCATCCATACCAAGCCCTTTGGGTCTGATATGGATTTTGAGGAGAACCCCCACACCAAATAAAAAAAAAAAAATGGTGTTGGGATCCCCCCCCAAATCCATACCAGACCTTTATCCAAGCATGCAGCCAGGCAGGTCAGGAAAAGGGAGGAGATGAGTGAGCACCCCCCTCTCCTGAACCATACCAGGCCACATGCCTCCAATATGGGCGGGTGCTTTGGGGCCAGGGGCTCTCCCCCCCAAAGCATCTTGTCCCCAAGGGCCACTTCCGCACAACTGTGGCCAGTAGTTGTGGGGGTCTGCAGGCGGGTGGTTTATCGGAATCTGAAAGCCCCTTTAACAAGGGGGCCCCCAGATATTGCCCCCCCCATGTGAATGAGTATGAGGTATATGGTACCACTACTCATTCACAAAACAAAAGGTGTAGTGTAAGAGTGGCAGGAGTTAAAAAAATGTCCCCCGAAGTAAATCCAACGTCAATGCTCACCACCGTCGACCTGAAAAAAAAAATGCTCCGCTCGCTGTGCTGGCTCCCGCTGTCTGACAGCTGCTCCTCGATGAGAGTTCTTAAATACCGTGATGACGTCACAATTTTCATGGTCACCCCAGCCCCTTGTGACATCATCATGCGCTGTGATTGTCCAAAGCATTGCACCTGACCGGGGGGGGGACTGACAACTCATGGGGCCCCCGGGCAATAGGGCATCATGGGGCCCCTGTGTCCTTGCCCAAACTCAAAAAAGCCTATGAAAAAGGTACCAGGGGCATCTCATGGGGCCCCCTACAGACTCCAGGCCCTCAGGCAGTGCCCGAGTTTCCAAATGGTCAGTCCGCCCCTGCACCTGACCTGTGGTCAGATGCATTGCTTTTGCCAATCACAATGCACTGTCAGGACTCAGTGCATTGTGGGTTGTGGCAGGCGAATAGCCAGCCGAATGCCCTTACTGCTCGTGTGTTCGCTGAACACTCCAACGGCCCATGTTCGAGTCAAACTTATGTTCAACTTTAACATCATGTCCATCACTAATGGGCACTCTGAGGGACACATTTGGAATCCTTTACTCTTTGCTATGGGTGAGTTTGGGTATATACATGCTGGAGGCCTGTGTGAGGGAGGGAGGACCAAGCAATATATGAAGGACACACTTTCTTCTCTATCAACACACCATTTACTCCTCTGGACCACAGAAACCATCTTTGTAGATGATGGATGTCAATAATTATTCCAGCCTTTGTTCCATACATAAGATTGTTGAAGCTCGCTTCCATTGGATATCTGTGTGAGGAAGGTCGGTATGAGCCAATAAAGTATCTTCAGTCGGTCTTCTGTTCCCTCATTGTCTCCTCCTCCGGGCCTCAGTGACCACCTCTGGGCAATATTGGATTTCTGGAATTACATCCATATTCCTGATACTCCCTCTGCATGTTGTGGAACATTGTCCTCCTTCTGGATTCTTTACATTGCTGGAAAATTCCCCTTACGGAAACGATACTTCCCATAAATTGTGAAAGGATTTCCAGCTTGTGCTCTTCCTTTTTTTCCTTGTTTGACCCCAAGAGTCCATCTGTCCTGGACTGCGCCCATTGAATGTTAGGCAGTGAAGCCAATCTACCATAATGATATATATTACATATATGTGTTCTTGGGGTATGGGGGTGTTTTGTGTTTATTTTAACTCACTAGGTACCGTTTATTATTATTGTTTTCACCATGATTTCTTTTTTATGAAAATGAATGTAGCGCCCTCCCAGTTAGATAAAGGGCGCAAGCGAATAATTTTTTTTAGGCAGCCTGAGTGATAGTTTAAGAAAACCTCCATTCATGTTGGAAGGAAAGGCTGGAACATGCTCATAATTCTAAAGAAAAACTCAATACTAAACAGGCATTGTCACACTCATGCAAACGTATTAGCAAACTGCGCATGCGCACATATGAGCACCAGAGCCAAACGGCCTATTTAAGCTGCACTCTGACCTGGATGGAGCGCTGAGTGGTCTTCAGCTAGTTCCTGCTTTACCTGAGCCTTGACCTGCCATACCTGCCTACCTGTGATCGACTCGGCTTCTCCCTGACCTGTCCTTGGATTTCTCCCTGCCTATTGTGGCTTGTATTCTGACCTGTCTTGTATTCCTGTACCTCGCTGCCCGGCTGTGTACTGATCCCGGCTGGTATCCTGACTCTGCCTCTGCCTGATGTTCCTGTACCTCCCTGCCCGGCTGTGTACTGATCCTGGCTTGTATCCTGACTCTGCCTCTGCCTGATGTTCCTGTACCTCCCTGCCCGGCTGTGTACTGATCCTGGCTGGTATCCTGACTCTGCCTCTGCCTGATGTTCCTGTACCTTCCTGCCCGGCTGTGTACCGATCCCGGATTGTATCCTGACTCTGCCTCTGCCTGATGTTCCTGTACCTCCCTGCCCGGCTGTGTACTGATCCTGGCTGGTATCCTGACTCTGCCTCTGCCTGATGTTCCTGTACCTCCCTGCCCAGCTGTGTACTGATCCCGGCTTGTATCCTGACTGCGTCTCTGCCTGATGTTCCTGTACCTCCCTGCCCGGCTGTGTACTGATCCTGGCTTGTATCCTGACTCTGCCTCTGCCTGATGTTCCTGTACCTCCCTGCCCGGCTGTGTACTGATCCCGGCTGGTATCCTGACTCTGCCTCTGACTGATGTTCCTGTACCTCCCTGCCCGGCTGTGTACTGATTCCGGCTTGTATCCTGACTCTGCCTCTGCCTGATGTTCCTGTACCTCCCTGCCCGGCTGTGTACTGATCCCGGCTGGTATCCTGACTCTGCCTCTGCCTGATGTTCCTGTACCTCCCTGCCCGGCTGTGTACAGATCCTGGCTTGTATCCTGACTCTGCCTCTGCCTGATGTTCCTGTACCTCCCTGCCCGGCTGTGAACTGATCCCGGCTGGTATCCTGACTCTGCCTCTGCCTGATGTTCCTGTACCTCCCTGCCCGGCTGTGTACTGATCCCGGCTCGTATCCTGACTCTGCCTCTGCCTGATGTTCCTGTACCTCCCTGCCCGGCTGTGTACTGATCCCGGCTGGTATCCTGACTCTGCCTCTGCCTGATATTCCTGTACCCTCGCTGCCCAGTTGCGTACTGATCCCGGATTGTATCCTGACTCTGTCTCTGCCTGATGTTCCTGTACCTCCCTGCCCCTGGCTGTGTACTGATCCCGGCTTGTATCCTGACTCTGCCTCTGCCTGATGTTCCTGTACCTCACTGCCCGGCTGTGTACTGATCCTGGCTCGTATCCTGACTCTGCCTCTGCCTAATGTTCCTGTACCTCTCCCTGCCCAGCCCTGTGTACTGATCTCGGCTTGTATCCTGACTCTGCCTCTGCCTGATGTTCCTGTACCTCCCTGCCCGGCTGTGTACTGATCCTGGCTTGTATCCTGACTCTGCCTCTGCCTGATGTTACTGTACCTCCCTGCCCGGCTGTGAACTGATCCCGGCTGTATCCTGACTCTGCCTCTGCCTGATGTTCCTGTACCTCCCTGCTCGGCTGTGTACTGATCCCGGCTGGTATCCTGACTCTGCCTCTGCCTGATCTTCCTGATATTCCTGTACCGCTGCCCAATTGTGTACTGATCCCGGATTGTATCCTGACTCTGCCTCTGCTTGATGTTCCTGTACCTCCCTGCCCAGCTGTGTACTGATCCCGGCTTGTATCCTGACTCTGCCTGATGTTCCTGTACCTCACTGCCCGGCTGTGTACTGATCCTGGCTCGTATCCTGACTCTGCCTCTGCCTCTGCCTAATGTTCCTGTACCTCTCTGCCCAGCTGTGTACTGATCCCGGCTTGTATCCTGACTCTGCCTCTGCCTGATGTTCCTGTACCTCCCTGCCTGGCTGTGTACTGATCCTGGCTTGTATCCTGATTCTGTCTCTGCCTGATGTTCCTGTACCTCCCTGCCGGCTGTGTACTGATCCCGGCTCCTATCCTGACTGTGTCTCTGCTTGATGTTCCTGTACCTCCCTGCTTGGCTGTTGATGTCCTTTTGGGTTGTGTCAGAGTCGAGGAAGGGGACACGTCCCCGAAAGGCATCAGCAGACTGACCATACCGTACCACCAGTCGGATACTCTGCCATCATTGTGGTATTTTTTTAGGTTTTTGCTTTCTCTTTATTTTGTATGTTTTTTGTCTTTCTTCTTTTATAATAAAGCTTGGATAATGTGCTAGGTGTTTGCACCACCTGTGTGCTTCCTTTTCAGTTTTGATGATTTCCTAGTCTGAGGAGGGCTGCACCACTGAGAATTATCCATAGTCTATCAACTCCCTAGTGAACTCCCTGGCCTCTTCCTGGCATTCACCCCCCCCCCCCCCCCCATAGAGATAGTGCTTTTCATCCAGTCTGGCTACACTCCTGTCTGCCAAGCAAGTGTCACCATGTCTCAGTTCATGGCTCCTGCCTTGTGATCTACGGTCACTGCTTCCTGCAAATCCCAGCTGGCGCTATCTGCTACAACTGCCCTCATGCCACTCTGTATCCTCACACTCCCTGTCATCACTACCAGGGGTGTTGGACAAGAGGTGCAAGAACAGACCCCTCTCCAGCTCGATCTCCACCAGGTATGTGACAGTCAGCAGGGTAAAATTTGGTTCAGGGCTGAGAGGCTCTGCAGATCAGTTCCCTGATACATCTCCCTGATCCCAACCACTCCCCAGGCAGGAGATTTGGCATTGGGTTGGGACAGCCTTTAAGTATGACTGAGCCTGCTCAGCAGGAGAAGAGTCTGATGGAAGATGTGAGGAAAACTGAGGTGCAGGAGCTTGGGAGGGGCCCACTGGGAAGGGACTTACCTCCAGGCAGAGGAGCTGGAAAGAGGATTTCACAACCTCATGAGTCCCCTGAGAGATGACCTCCTGTGGAGCTGGGAAGGAGCCAGCCCAGCAGAAGGCCTGAAGGCAGCCACCAACCAAACATGCTAACAGGAGAGGAAGAGTGAGTACTTTTCCACCCCCTGGGCTGGACAAGGGGAGAGAGCATTTGGGTGGGAAACCTGACTATCTCCATACCCAGGACTGTTAAACCCTTTCAGTAGCAGCCATTGGATCCCCTTGCCCGGTAATTCCTCCAGATTGCTGGATAGAGAAGGATTTATCTGGAGTTTGGAGTAGTGTGCCAGGAAAGGCTGGAGAGCTCTCACAGAGGAGAAAACCCTTCTTTGTGGACTTATACATAGTTGTCAGGAAGTCATCCTCAGTTTACAGTTCCTTGGGCATCCCATGTATCCCTCAACCCCATCCAAGTTTATTACCCCAAGTCTATTTTTATGATATGCTTTTTTGCATCCCCTCCCCATGTTGCAGCCATGTGGCCTTGTATGGTTCAGGAGGGGGGTGGTTGCTTGTTCCTGGCCTGCTGGGCTGCATGCTCAGATAGGGATCTGGTATGGATTTTGGGGGGACCCCCACGCTTTCATGCCAGGACTCCTTTTGTTTACATTCTGCTTTTAGTGGGGAATCCTGCAGATGAGTCGTGGTTTGGAGGGGGGATTGGGGGGAGGGATATGCCAGGTCTTGGGAGGGGGGGGATTCAGGGAGATATGTGTTTGGAGGGGGGATTGGGGGGATATATGCTAGGTGGGGTGATTGGGAAGGAATTTCTGCAAGGAGGGAGTTTGGTTGGATATGTGCTAGGAGGGGGGACTGGGGGTAGAGGGATTTGGGCTAAGAGGTTCTTTTTTTCGGTGGGGGGGGGGGGGATTTGAGCTAAGAGGGGAGGGCTGGGGAGGATGTGTGCTATGAAGGAGAATTTTGGGGGGTCTTGGGTGGGGAAGGAGAATTTGTGCTGGGAGAAGTAATTTGGAGGGGATTGTGCTAGGAGGGGGAATGGGTTATGCTGGGGGGGGGGGTAAGGGGATAGGATTTGTGCTGGGGGGGGGATTTGGCAGGGAGATTTTCTGCTAAGATGGGAAATTTGAGGATAATACGATGTGTGATGATTTTTTTTTTTTGGGGTGAGCCATGAAATGAAGGCACTCAAGAGATCTTCTCCTCCCCTCATAGCACATAGTGCAGATGGAGGCTGTGTAAAGGAATCCAATGTCAGCTATGTGCTGTGGTGTGGAGGAGCTCTGAGTATCCAGGCTGTTTGCAGTGTTGGGAAGGGGAGGAGACCTGCTGAGTGCTTTGCCAGCAGTGACCCTGTCCTCTTCTCTGCTGACCATTGTCTTCTGCCCTGCTGACCCTTTTACACTGCCCTGCTAACCCCCTGTCCTCTGCACTGCTGACCCCTGACCTTAATCCTGTTGACCTTATAACCCCTTTTCTCCACTCTGCTGATCCCTGTCATATAATCTCTTGTCCTCTACTCTGCTGACCCCCTTTACACTACCTTACTGACTCTTGTATACTGTCCAGCTGTACGCTGTCCTCTTCTCTGATAACCCCACGTACGCTGTCCTCTTCTCTGATAACCCCACGTACACTGTCCTCTTCTCTGATAACCCCACGTACACTGTCCTCTTCTCTGATAACCCCGCGTACACTGTCCTCTTCTCTGATAACCCCACGTACGCCGTCCTCTTCTCTGATAACCCCACGTACACTGTCCTCTTCTCTGATAACCCCACGTACACTGCCCTCTTCTCTGATAACCCCACGTACACTGTCCTCTTCTCTGATAACCCCACGTACGCTGTCCTCTTCTCTGATAACCCCACGTACGCCGTCCTCTTCTCTGATAACCCCACGTACACTGTCCTCTTCTCTGATAACCCCACGTACGCTGTCCTCTTCTCTGATATAACCCCACATACGCTGTCCTCTTCTCTGATAACCCCACGTACACTGTCCTCTTCTCTGATAACCCCACGTACACTGTCCTCTTCTCTGATAACCCCACGTACACTGTCCTCTTCTCTGATAACCCCACGTACACTGTCCTCTTCTCTGATAACCCCACGTACACTGGCCTCTTTTCTGATCCTAACCTCTGCCCTGCTGAGCCCCTGTATACGACCCCACTATCTGACATTATCTTTCCCCCTGACATTTTTTTCCTGCACCCCCACATCACACAGGCTAGATCCGGCCCTGATTTACACATGCATTTATTTGTTTATTTCCTTTAGTGAATTGAATTGTGGTATTTACCAAACATTTTGGCTTTTTGAGGTAATGTGAATTGACATTTTCAGCATTGCATGTGATATTTGGGGAAAATGTGCCAGATCACCTAAATATCGCATGCGATCTGCATTCGTGAATGGAGCCCAGTACCTCCTCCAACAGTGGGAGATATTACTAATTTCCTCTGAAAAGCAATAGGGGCCCTGGTCTCTCAGAGAGAATTTCTGTTCAAAGGGTGGTCAGTGTGTTGACCTACATTACTATCTACAGGCTTGGACTAACAAATGGTACTTTTGGAGGAGAACCATACAAGGTGACATTACAGAGACATTAAAGTGATGTTCTCTCTTTTCACAGTAGGATCCGAGGCCGTAGGGGGCCCCACTGAAGTCACTGTCAGTTACGGAGAGGAGTTATCTGTGACATGTGATTACATGCGCGGCTTTGAATCTTATGTGAAGTATTGGTGTAAAGGTGACTACTGGAAGTCCTGTGCCATCCTTATCAAATCGACTGATGGGCCATCCGAAGATCGATATTCCATAGAGGACAATCCATCATTGCTCAAATTTACCATCACCGGAAGACGAGTGAGGCCGGAAGATTCTGACACGTACCACTGTGGGATCGAACAAATTGGGATTGATGATATGCACCGTGTGAGGGTGACCGTCCTCCAAGGTAATGTCTTCTTCTTGTTCAAACATTTTATTAACAATTAAACAATGTAAACAATGTGACAAAAACAGGTAGACATTACCAAGGTACATTGAGCTTTGAACTGATTGCAAAAGACAAAAAGTAAAAGATGCAGCATCAATGTCAATACATTGCTAATAGTAACAAATGATTAGAGATTATTAACAAAGAATGTTGTAAGTTTGACCATTGAGGGTAATGTCTAACTGGAACTTTATAGTGGAATGGGGAAATGTAGAGGAGGGTCAAACAGGGGTGGGAAGAAAGGGAGGGGGGGGAGGGAGGAACAGCAATAATGACTCTGTGTGCGTCAATTGAGAAAATGGCAACACCTATGCACTGCATGAGGAGTATTATTGGCAGTATCTAGGGTGCCCAGTATACAAATCAAGGGAGAAGAAGTGATTTGTCAAAGTTAGGTGGGAGGAAACGCTCTACCCAGGGACTCCAAATATGTAAGAATTTAGGGATCGTGTCTAGGATTGTGGCTTCCACCTTTGCATGTATCATGGCTTGTGTTATTCTGGTTTTAACAGCTGTAACACTTAGAGGGGGTGATTTCCAGGATTTCGCTATAACCTGCTTGGCAGCCGTAGTGACTTGCATGAGGAGTTTGAAATGCGAACTGGAGATACCAGGAGGGCGTTGATTGAGTAGGGCCATTGCCGGATCGGGTAGCAGCGTGGTAGTGCTAAGTGTGGATAGCATGGAGAAAATTTCAACCCAGAAGGTATGAGCTACCGGGCAATCCCACCACATATGGTAATGTGATCCTATGTCTGAACAGCCTCTAAAACAGTTGGGCGAGTAGTCAGGGGTGTATTTCGTGACTCTTGCTGGGACCAAATACCAGCGTGTTAAGACTTTATAGTTTGTTTCTAGCGCCACAATGTTCGGTGACGATGATTTTGTATTGGCCCAGATGCGGTCCCAAGCAGATAAATCCAATTGTCTATCTAAATCCATCTCCCACCTATGGGTATAGGGAGGGGGGATGCGGTAGCCGGAGTCGTGAGGAGGGTATATAGGCTTGAAATGAGACCACGTCGGTGTGGGTCGTTATGGCACGACTGTTCAAAAAGAGACATGGTGTTAGGTTGAATGGTTTGTGTTGCGTAGGGGGCATAGAAGTGTCATAATTGCAAGTATCTCAAAATTTCGGAAGCTGGGAGGCTATATGTTTCCCGTAGCGAGGCAAAGGATTTTTAAACTTATTCCTCTGTAGTAAATGGTGTGTACGGAGCAGGTTAGCAGAGGTCCAGGCTTTGAATGAAAGAGGCGTCAGCCAGGCTGGGGGGAAGGCTGGGTTTCGAATAAACGAGAGCATAGGATTATGTGGTGATTGGAGGAGATAATGAGTTTTCAGCTTGTCCCATAAAGATAAAAAGTGGAGGGTGATGGGGTTGGTTATAGAATGGCGATCCATTGGCCTTAACCAAAGTAAGTTAGTGGTGGAAAGGGGGTCGCACTCAATCGATTCCAGGACAACCCATTGAGGGATTTCGAAGGTCGCATGATATTTAGGCAACTGCACTAGGTGTGCTGCTTGGTAATATTTGCCTATATCGGGAAGGCCTAGACCTCCATGGAGTTTAGAGCAATACAGGGTGGAGCGAAGTATACGAGGACGGGTATTGCCCCAGACGTAGGAGGAAATGCGGCGTTGCAGTATGCGGAGGTAGTAAGGGGGGACTGGGACTGGGAGGACTCTAAACAGGTATAGCATTTTTGGGAGGATTGACATCTTTATAACTGCAATTCTGCCTAGCCATGCGAGGGGGAGGGAGGACCATTTGGTCAGAAGAGCAGAAAGGTGGTGTAGCATCAGAGAGTAGATAGCCGCATAAAGGTCTGATAAATTAGGGGTCAATTTGATTCCCAAAAAGGGGATATGGCGTTGTGACCAGGGAAATGGTAGGATCTGTTTCAGATGGGCCAGCTCCTTTGGGGGAAGAGAAATGTTGAGAGCCGTTGATTTATTTGGGTTAATTATAAGTCCGGAGAGCGAGCCAAATGTCTCGAGAAGCCGGAGTAGGGAGGGAGAGGAGGTCAAGGGAGATGTAAGAAAAAGTAAGACGTCATCCGCAAAGAGACATAATTTGTGATGAGTGCCCCCTATTTCAAGTCCTCGGACATCCGGGCTAGCCCTAATTAAGGGCCAAAGGTTCTATGGCCAGGGCAAAGAGCAGGGGGGACAGAGGACAGCCCTGTCTCGTGCCTCGGGAAATTGGGAACTGGGCTGACCTATGTCCCAGATACCTAATCCTGGCCGAGGGCTCTTGATACAGCGAGAAGATCCAGGTTAAAAAGTGTGGACCAAAACCCCAACGTTGTAGAATGTAGTTAAGGTATGGCCATGAAACTGTATCAAATGCTTTCCGGATGTCCAAAGACAAGAAACAGGTGGGAATGTTGCGAGATTTGGCTAAATTTGCTAGGAGAGATGCATGTCTGATGTTATCTCCAGCCTGTCTAGTTGGGATAAAGCCCACTTGGTCGTTATGAATTAGAGAGCCAATACACAAATTAAGGCGTGAAGAAAGGATTTTTGCTAACAGTTTGATATCAATATTAAGGAGAGAGATTGGCCTATAATTGGACCACTGCGTGTCATCTGAATTTGGTTTTGGGATCATTGAAATGTTCGCTTGTACGGTTTCATGGCTGAAGATTTGGCCAGATAGTAAGGCGTTAAAAGCATTGGTAAGGATGGGTGTAAGGAGATGGGCAAATTTTTTGTAGTAAGTGGCTGAGAAACTGTCCGGTCCTGGGCGCTTACGAGGTTTTAGACCTTTAATAGCATTTAAGGTTTTGGCTGGGGAGATGGGTTGCTCTAACGTCGCTAATTGGCACTCTGACAGGCTTGGGAAGGAGATGGAGGTTAGAAGGGTATCAGCTTGTGTGGGGTCAAAGAGTGCAGAGGAAGAATAAAGTTGTGACAGATGTTTATGGAAAGTCCTTAGGATGTGTTCCGGATTACTAGTGAGGTTGCCAGAGCAGGTGCGTATTCGAATGGGTCTAGTAATCTGGTCCAGCCTACGAAGTGAAAGAGCTAAGAAGGTATTGGGTTTATTTGCCCTAGTATAATACTTGTGCCTGGATCTACGAAGTGAAAGTTCCGCTTGATCCGTGAGAAAGAGGTCTAGGGCCAATCTGGATCGTTCTAGAGCCTCATGGTTGGCAGGTGTAGAAGTCGCTTGGAAGGCTTGGTGGGAGTGCTCATATGTTCGCTCAAGAGAAAGATGTTGTTGTCTTTTCATTTTGTTCAGAAAGGACGCTTTGCTAATACAAAACCCTCGCAGTACCGGTTTATGTGCTTCCCATAACAGGAGAGGAGAAATGTCAGGTGATTGATTAAGGGAGAAATAGTCTTTGAGGGCAGTTTTGATTTCTAGGCAGTGCGTTGGATTTGCGAGTAGGTTGTCGTTAATGATCCAAGAGGATTCAGTTGGGGATGGGGCTAACGAGGCCATAGATGTGAGTACGGCGCAATGGTCAGACCAGGGAATTGGAATTATTTCAGAGGTCAGGAGCCGGGAGAAGAGCTGGCAGTAATAAAAATGTGATCTATCCTGGAGAAAGATTTGTGGGGGTGAGAGTAGAAAGTGTATTGGCGTTTAGCCGGGTTGAGTTCCCGCCATGTATCTATCAGGGAATAACGTTGTAGTATGACTTGGAAAGTTTGTTTAGAGGTGGGGAAGGGGGAAGGTTGAGGGGATTTGTCAAGAAAGGGATAAATTGTGCTATTAGAGTCCCCACTGACAAATAAAGTACCTCGCTTATGGTGATCTATAATCGAAAGAATGTGGGAAAGGAATGGTAAGGGATCTTGATTCGGGGCATAGTATGTAACAATGGTGACATCTACATCTAGGAGTTGCCCTACTAGCAGGACATAGTGACCCTCCGGGTCTTTGACTTCAGTAAATAGCGTGAAAGGTGTAGTGCGATGGAAAGCAATCAGTACCCCTCTACGTTTGGTGGTGGCGGAGGCAGTATAGACCTGAGGATAAACGGGGGCCGAAAGACTTAGGGGTGGAGTTTGGAGTATAGTGTGTTTCCTGTAGACAGACCACGTGAGCTTTAAGTGTTGCAAAAGTGCGGAAAGCCTTATTACGTTTCTGTGGTATATTAAGATCCTGTACATTC
This sequence comes from Staurois parvus, assembly GCA_951230385.1. NCBI lineage: Eukaryota > Metazoa > Chordata > Amphibia > Anura > Ranidae > Staurois > Staurois parvus. Next base: position 27,302 of record CATNWA010021715.1, read on the forward strand.
AGGGTGAGGATATTTAACGAGCCCATGGGGAGAGTGTATAGTAGATTGAATAGTATAGCACCGCCATCTGGGATGGAGTCTGACAATTGCTGTAGGAGGTGGATAATTCGCAGGAGAGGTAGCGCAAAGTCATGGAGTCATAGTGGGGGGGAGGAAAAGGGGTACGGTGAGGGAGAGGTAACAAAGAAGAAGGAATATAGGGGACCATTTAAGGCCTAAAAGGTGGTCCCCGGGACACCCAAAGTCAGGGTGAACCAGGGAGCGATAGTAGCCCAAGTGCTATTAAATAGCCAATAACACAGGGGCTAGAGTGGAGTGCGCACGTCCGGACCGGGGATGACAGTATTAACATAAATGTACAATAGCGGGATCCCGGAAGAAGAACAGGTGGAAAAGCATCTGAAGAATTCGGGGGGTCCTAGGCTGGGGCAGCACTGGTTGCACGGGTTAATCCATATGGAAGGGGAAATGCGGCATTCCATGCTGCCGGAGCCGAGGCACCCAAATACAAACAAATATTAAACAACATATGGGGCAACCATAATTCAACAGGGAGAGAGAGAAAGAACATCACGGGTGAGAACCTCGATGGTGATCAAAAAGGTACACCGCCTGGTGCGTGTGGCAGGAGGAAAAAAAAAAAAAAAAAAAAAAAAAAGGGTGGGACGAGAATCAGTCCATGGTGTCTTGTGAAGACAGGCCTGCTGATGAGAAACGCCCTCGTTTATGGAGGCTGAGTTGACCTTCATTTGTACGTGGGGGATAAGATTTCCGCGGCAAGCAGGACGTAGACCTCCGTTTAGTACTCTCTGACGGTGTTGCTGGGGAGTGTATCTTCAGGATCCGCAGGGTATCCAGTAGCTCTTTTGGTGTCTTACAGATGTAATCTCGGGTCTGGTATCGGAACCGCACTGCAAAGGGAAAGCCCCACTTATACGGTACACCGTGTTGTTGAAGTGCCTGTAGGTGAGGTTTCATAGCCCTGCGCTTGGCAATAGTTGGGGGCATAGATCTTGGAATAGTTGGTAAGTGTGGCCCTGGAACTGCAGAGATTCTCTAGAACGAGCCGCTTGTAGGAGTTGCTCCTTAGTGCGGAAAAAGTGGAGCTTTGCTATAATGTCACGTGGTGGTGGACCTTCTGTGCGGCGTGGGGCTAGCGCCCTGTGGACTCTATCCATCCATTTCCAATCTCTCAATTGGGATAGCTGGGGCAAGCTCCTGAAATAGAGCTGTTACTGTTGATTGGACGTCGACGATTGTTTCCGGAAGGCCGCGGACACGCAAATTCGAGCGCCTTGCTCGGTTTTCAAAGTCCTCTAGTCGTGTTTGTAGTGTTGCGTTTTTGTCACGCAGAAGGTCAAGGTCATCCACTTGTGTCTGAAGCGAGGCGTCAACACCGTCCACTCTCTGTTCTAGGTCCGCAGTGCGTTGTCCTAGTTCACGGATTTCCCTAGATAGTGTAGCGGTGATGCGGTCAGAAGTTTGCTTCAGAGCTTTGTGCAGCATTTTTTCAAATCGTGCCAATAGGTCAGGGGGGTGAAAGGTCAGATGTCAAAGCGTGGACAGGGGTGTCCGTGTCAATGTCAGACTCACCCTCAGATGTGCAGGGATGGCTGGCCTGCGAATCCAGTAAAGCTGCATATGTCACTGCTGTCTTCTTATTGGAATGTGCTGGGGCGGTGGCCATCTTTGTTGAGGCCTTTGCTAGGGCCTCCTTTATTGTTTTAGTTGGAGGGGGGGCCTGGTGCCGGGGTGCCCCTTAACCATTTTTGTCACTTGCCAGGGGGGGGGGGCTGTTATATATTCCTCAGCCCCCGTTCTCTTCTCTGCCTCCGTGCAGGCTCTGGGCAGTGGGGGGGCCAGTAATCGGCTCACTGTGGGGACGGAGCCTGTCAGATATGCAAGCCCCGCAGCTATGGATCCGCTGCTGAGTGGGGCGGTTCAGGTCAGGGGGGCCCACCTTGAAGATCCGGTCCCTCCGCTGTAAATCGCGGGCCGGGATCCGCTGCTTAGAGGCTCTGTCACCCAACGGGGAGACGGAGCTCTATCGGGACATGTCCGTCCCGCCGGCCGCGCATGCGCACTCCCAGGTAATGTCTTCTTCATTGTTGGGTTTTATTGTCTCAATGATGTCACACAATGCCACCACCACCATCACTGAGCAGACTGATGTTGGATTAGTCCAGGATGTGATCTGGGTTTTCTCTCTTCATCACTGTCTGGGTTGGGGGGCCCAACTCCAACCACAGTGTTCTGGAAGGTTCATTGATTTCTCTGGCTTCCATTGTGAATCAAAGAATGGAAATTCTTCCCAAATGGGTCTGAGATATTATTAATAATAGATCATACATGGAGGACAACGGTGATGGAGAGGAATATGGTAAGAAGAGGAATCCACAGACGTCTCCGGGTTATTGGTAGAAGATATCAGTAATCATTGCTGTAAATAACAATGCTGATGGGAAGTCACACATCTGAGGTCTGTGAAATGTCCCCGTCATCACAGGAAACCACGAGGCAGCTCAGCTCAGACACCACAAACAGATACAAAACTATCTATTGATAGAATAGAAAATAGTGTAAAGTGGCTGTAAGCCTCTGAAATGAAAAATGAACAGAGCAGATCCTTCTATAGTGTGTACTTGCCTCAATCCAAAGCAGAGTGTGGTTCCTATCTGATCCCTCCTCTCTCTGCACAAGTCACTTCTGTCAGTTTGTGCTGAAACCAGACAATCACAGGAGATGCCTCCCCTCCAGCACACAGCAGGTGATTGACAGCCTCAGGTGTGCATGTTTCCCTATTTTATTTATTTATTTCAGGTACTTATATAGCGCCATCAAGTTACGTAGCACTTTACATATATATTGTACATTCACATCGGTCCCTAACCATCAAGGGGCGTACAATCTAAGGTCCCTAACCATCAAGGGGTGTACAATCTAAGGTCCCTAACCATCAAGGGGTGTACAATCTAAGGTCCCTAAGTCACATTCATACATACACATACTAGGGACAATTTAGACAGGAGCCAATTAACCTACCAGTATGTCTTTGGAGTGTAGGAGGAAACCGGAGTACCCGGAGGAAACCCACGCAGGCACAGGGAGAACATACAAACTCCAGGCAGGTGGTGCTGTAGTTGGGATTTGAACCAACGACCCTAGTACTGCCAGGCGGAAGCGCTAACCATTTAGCCGCTGTGCTGCCCTATGAGTCTGTGTAGAGGGCAGCAGGGCTGCAGATAAAGAGGTACATCTTATGTAGGAGGATTTGTTTATGCTCTGTGTACCACTTTGCTGGGTGTATGAAGGGTTCACAACCACTTTAAACCTGGAGTTTAATCAGCTTATATTTCCCCTTCTCTGGTTCCCCATCAACATGAAATTCTTCAATACAACGTTTCCACCTCATTCATGTACTTCAATGTATACCCAGTGATGTCACTGCACATGTGACTGAGTCCACTTGGTGAGACCAGGACTGGCTGGTGATCAGGGACACTGGGACTGGTGTGGTGGTGATCAGGGACACTGGGACTGGTGTGGAGGTGATCAGGGACACTGGGACTGGTGTGGGGGTGATCAGGGACACTGGGACTGATGGTGAGGTGGTGATCAGGGACACTGGGACTGGTGTGGTGGTGATCAGGGACACTGGGACTGGTGTGGTGGTGATCAGGGACACTGGGACTGGTGTGGGGGTGATCGGGGACACTGGGACTGGTGTGGAGGTGATCAGGGACACTGGGACTGGTGCGGGGGTGATCGGGGACACTGGGACTGGTGTGGTGATCAGGGACACTGGGACTGGTGTGGTGATCAGGGACACTGGGACTGGTGTGGAGGTGATCAGGACACTGGGACTGGTGTGGGAGGTGATCAGGGACACTGGGACTGGTGTGGTGATCAGGGACACTGGGACTGGTGTGTGTGGTGATCAGGGACACTGGGAATGGTGTGGTGGTGATCAGGGACACTGGGACTGGTGTGGAGGTGATCAGGGACACTGGGACTGGTGTGGGGGTGATCAGGGACACTGGGACTGGTGTGGAGGTGATCAGGGACACTGGGACTGGTGTGGAGGTGATCAGGGACACTGGGACTGGTGTGGAGGTGATCAGGGACACTGGGGACTGGTGTGTGGTGGTGATCAGGGACACTGGGACTGGTGTGGAGGTGATCAGGGACACTGGGACTGTGTGGTGGTGATCAGGGACACTGGGAATGGTGGTGTGGTGGTGATCAGGGACACTGGGACTGGTGTGGAAGTGATCAGGGACACTGGGACTGGTGTGTGGTGGTGATTAGGGACACTGGGACTGGTGTGGGGGTGATCAGGGACACTGGGACTGGTGGGGTGGTGATCAGGGACACTGGGACTGGTGTGGTGGTGATCAGGGACACTGGGACTGGTGTGGAGGTGATCGGGGACACTGGGACTGGTGTGGAGGTGATCAGGGACACTGGGACTGGTGTGGAGGTGATCAGGGACACTGGGACTGGGTGTGGTGGTGATCAGGGACACTGGGGACTGGTGTGGGGGTGATCAGGGACACTGGGACTGGTGTGGTGGTGATCGGGGACACTGGGACTGGTGTGGGGTGATCGGGGACACTGGGACTGGTGTGTGGTGGTGATCAGGGGACACTGGGACTGGTGTGGAGGTGATCAGGGGACACTGGGACTGGTGTGGTGATCAGGGACACTGGGACTGGTGTGGTGATCAGGGACACTGGGACTGGTGTGGTGATCAGGGACACTGGGACTGTGTGTGGGGGTGATCAGGGACACTGGCTGGTGGTTCTGACATTCAGTGATATTATTATACAGGGGGTTTATATAAAGCCGATAGTCACTCTGTGTGCTCGGTACTTTACAACACGAGGACAGACAGGACAGGGCCCCTGATTCCTCCTGTATTGTAAGCTCTAAGGCATCGGGTTGGGAGAGAGGGGTGAACACTGAATGGAGGCCAGGGTGGGGATTGGCAGAGAGGAGTGGAGGACACTGAATGGAGGCCAGTGGAGGGATTGGCAGAGAGGGGTGCAGGACACTGAATGGAGGCCAGTGGAGGGATTGGAAGATAGGGGTGCAGGACACTGAATGGAGGCCAGTGGAGGGATTGCAGAGGGGGGTGGAGGACACTGAATGGAGGCCAGTGGAGGGATTGGAAGATAGGGGTGCAGAGGACACTGAATGGAGGCCAGTGGAGGGATTGGCAGAGGGGGGTGCAGGACACTGAATGGAGGCCAGTGGAGGGATTGCAGAGCAGGGGGGTGCAGGACACTGAATGGAGGCCAGTGGAGGGATTGCAGAGAGGGGTGGAGGACACTGAATGGAGGCCAGTGGAGGGAGGGAAAGATAGGGATGCAGGACACTGAATGGAGGCCAGTGGAGGGATTGGCAGAGGGGGGTGCAGGACACTGAATGGAGGCCAGTGGAGGGATTGCAGAGGGGGGGTGGAGGACACTGAATGGAGGCCAGTGGGGGGATTAGTAGAGAGGGGTGGCAGAGACTGAATGGATGCCAGTGGAGGGATTGGAAGATAGGGGTGCAGGACACTGAATGGAGGCCAGTGGAGGGATTGCAGAGGGGGTGGAGGACACTGAATGGAGGCCAGTGGAGGGATTGCAGAGGGGGTGGAGGACACTGAATGGTTGGTACGTTGGATGAGTCTGGCGGCAGCATTCATGATGGACTGGAGGGGGTATATTTCACCTATGTAAAGGTGATCTAGTGAGGAGGGAGTTGTAGTAGTCGAGGTGAGAGGTGACCAGGGAGTGAGTTAGGCGCTTTGTGGTGTCATTGGTTGGGAAGGGCAGGAAGCAGACAGAGATTTATGTGTTACATATAGCCAAGGTCAGGGCAGGATGGTCCCAGGGTTACATATAACCACAGGTTTCGGGGTGGCAGGAAGCAGGCATTTTTTTTCAGGTTTTGTCATTTGTCTGTCTTGTTTCTTGTTACTACCATAACCCACCACCATAGAGCAACCCAAAATAAATTCTCCAGCTCCTGACGATCGCAGCGACACCATATATGTGTGTTATTTGTTGTTTGTACCCACAGAACAGCCCGGAAACAATAGTGCGCATTTTGTTTTTCGTTTTGTTTTTTTTACCTAGAACACACTGACACCAATTTTTTTTTTTTTAATCCTTTTTTTTTTTTAATCCTGACCTTTGACCCTGACCTTTGACCCAAACACTAACCCCGGCACTCTACTAGATGAAACCTTCATCTAGGTATTTTCAATTCTCTTTTTTTTTTTATGTATTTATTTATCTTTTTTTTCTAACAAGCAGTTGTTGTTTTTTTGGACCCGGGGCTCTCAGTGACACCCCGGTCTTTGTGCTGGGAGCGCACTGTGTGGCACACTCCCAGCACAAAGACAAGTACGCAAAAATGCGGCCCCACAGAAAAAAGCCCAGCTCTGTGAGGCCGCATATTTGTGTGACGTTAGGGTCAAGGGGTTAAATATAGCCAAGGTCAGTGCAGGCAGCACACAGTAGAAGTATCCATTCAATGTACCTAAGGTCAGTGCAGGCAGCAGACAGTAGAGGATCCATTGAATGTAGCTAAGGTCAGTGCAGGCAGCAGACAGTAGAGGTATCCATTAAATGTAGCCAAGGTCAGTGAAGGCAGCACACAGTAGACTGGTATCCATTAAATGTAGCCAAGGTCAGTGCAGGGAGCAGACAGTAGAGGTATCCATTGAAAATGTAGCCAAGGTCAGTGCAGGCAGCAGACAGTAGTGGTATCCATTAAATGTAGCTACGGTCAGTGCAGGGAGCAGACAGTAGAGGTATCCATTAAATGTAGCCAAGGTCAGTGAAGGCAGCACACAGTAGAGGTATCCATTAAATGTAGCCAAGGTCAGTGCAGGGAGCAGACAGTAGAGGTATCCATTAAATGTAGCCAAGGTCAGTGGCAGGCAGCAGACAGTAGTGGTATCTAATAAATGTATCTAAGGTCAGCACAGGCAACAGACAGTACATCCATTAAAGTCCACTTTTCCAGGTTTTTTTTGTTCTGTTATCCTGAAAGTGTATCAAAAGGCCAGGGACATATAGGCAGCAGATGCCTTTTGGAGGTATCCTTTTCCTCGGCTTCTTTTGCACACATACACAGCATTTAATGTCAGGTGCCAGGCAGATCACCAGACAATAGAGACGTCAGCATGTTATCTGTTAAAATAAATGTCTGTCTAATTTTAAAATGTAATGTCAGATTATAAAAATGTATTTCCCCTTTTGCAGTCCTGGTGGGGGAACACCTTCCTTATATTTGGTCCCTGTCCCTAGTCACGCAGCTTCCCATTAATAAGAACTGTTTTAGATGCTTTGTTCTGGATCCTCTAGTGAGGAAAAATCCAACATAATAATCATTGTGTGTAATCGGTCAGGGGGGGGGGGGGAAGCTGCGTTTTCCATCATTAGCCCTGTCTGTACTGTGCAGGGCAGATCAGGATCATTATCATTCATAACTAGATTTGAACACTGTCAGTTCTAACAAAGGGTTGGAGGGGTAGAGGCGGGGCTTCTTCCATTGTATGCTAAAAAAAGGATGGATTTGGGACAGAATCACTCGAAACATTGTTCTAAAAACCTTGACGTCGGCCATGACACCTCCTCCTCAGAAACATCTAAAAGGTAAGGTATTTTTAAACTTTTTTTGCTGTGTGAATCGGAACTCCTAAGAAACATACAAAAGGGGTTTTCTCAAATTTGACAGAAATAGTAGAAATACGCTTCAAGCTCACTCACCAGCTTGTCTGGTTTCCTTCCCTTTTCTCTGCTGTGTTTCCGTTCCAATCACTTCTCCCTTTACATTGCAATACATTTCCTTTAAAAGAGAAGTTCAGGATCAAACAAAAAAACAAACATTCATACTCACCTTGGTGGATGCAGCATCGATCCCAGCTGCATCTTTCCCACGCCACCTCTAAGACTGAGAACTGAGCGATCAAACACTGTTGATCACTCAGCTCTCGTTCTTTAGTGTGCAGAGAGGCAGTGCCTGTCAGTCACCAGCTCTCTGTTGTGCTCCTCAAGCGCTCACTGCAGTGCCGGGACGTGGAGGGGCAAGTCAGTATCTCAGCAGCTCACTAAGGGGGTAAGCAAGCTACCAGTTAGGTATCTGAGTGGATCCCGACAATATGATTGGGATCCTTGCAGAGCCTGGGCTGGCTCGGTGATGTCAGCCGACAATGGGCTTTAACCTGTTGTCAGCTAAAAATGTGTCACAGGAAGTGAACCACAGCCAGGAAGTGCAATTCTGGGAGGATCACTGGATGAAAAGCAAAAAAAATGCTTCAACACAAAAATGAATGCAGCCAACACCTCTGAGGGCTTGCAAGCTGCAATAGGTGACAATTTTCCTCTCGGGTTTAGATACACTTTAATATCAATCCAAAACATTCTCAATGTTGGATAAATATTGCAACATTGTAAATTAATCTGGATAAAATAGAGGTGAATCCCCTCAATAACTGCCCATTTCCAGTGGAAACCCATGGATATAAATACCTGGGCCACCTCTTGGGATCCCTACAGACTGAACTATGAGATATCTGAGTAGAACCCTAGTGAGCACCATAAGCTCCATGAACAACTTAAAGGATGGAACACGTGAATGATTCATAGTTTGGTCCAATCAGTACATTGGAATATTGTCCTGCTCATTCTGTATCTTTATAAATCTTCATCCATCTGGATCACCTCTGGGATCTCATCCCTTTTGATGGGCTTGTTTGGCAGAAGTTTGGTAAACTTACGAATGGTAGAGGTACAAGCCCCCAGTTTCTATGCCAGAAATGAGGTTGGGTCATGCAATGGAACTCCTGTCTGTCTCTTATCCTTCACAATCCAGCTAGATGAAGGTGGAAGGTCCTCTTAATCCAATCAGTAAAATATTCCACTGCCCATTCTGCATCTGTGTAAATCTTTTGCCCATTTGTGTCCCCTCCAGGATCTCTACATTCTCATGTTTGTAGGCTCATCTGCCAGAAGAAGACCCCCCAAGAATCCATCCAGTTTCATAAAGTTAGATTCACATAAAGTAGGAGGTGTGGGGCATCCAGTTTTTATGCCAGAAGACGAGGTCAGGTCATGCAATGGAACTCTTTTTGTCTCTTGCCCCTCACAATCCAGCGGGAAGAAGGTGGAAGGTCCTCCAGGTCCAATCAGTAAAACTGAACATCCTATCACTCATTCTGTATCTGTGTAAATCTTTGTCCTTTTGGGTCCCCTCTAGGATCTCTACATTCTCATGTTTCTATATGGCAGAAGAACCCCCAAGAATCTGTCAATTTTGATAAAGTTAGATACGGATAGAGCAGGAGGTACAAGTCTTTCAGTTTCTATGCCAGAACACACAACGTCAGGTCATACAACGGAACTTTTTTCTCTCTCTTGCCCCTCACAATCCAACTGGGTGGAGGTGGAAGGTCCTTCTCATAAGAACCCCTAAAAATCAGTCAAGTTTGGTAAACTTAGGTACACATGGAGTAGAAGGTATGGGTCATCCCGTTCCCATGTCAGATGATAAGGTCAGGTCAAAACAGTAGAACTTTTATCCTCACAATCTAGCTGGGTGGAGGTGGAAGATCCTTCTAAGACAAACCCCCAAAAATCAGTGAAGTTTGGTAAATGTAGATACAATGGAGTAGGAGGTACGGGTCATTTAGATCCTATGTCAGATGATGAGGTCAGGTCATACAATGGAACTCTTGTTTGTCTCTTGCTGCCCACCATACAAACAGCTGGAATGTCCTCCTGGTTCACTCAGTAAAATTTAAGATCCTACCACTCATTCTGTATCTGTATGTCTTTGCTCATTTGCATCCCCTGTAGGATCTCCATATTCTCATATTTGTGGGTTTGTCAGGCAAAAGAACCCCCAAGGAACAAATCAAGTTTGATCAAACTTAGATACACACGGAGAAGAAACAGGTTACCCAGTTCCAGAGTAGGAGGTCAAGTAGGAGGTCAAGTCATACAATGGAAGTCTTGTCTGTCTTCTGTCCTTCAAAATCCAACTGGGTTGAGGTGTAAGGTCCTTCTCAGAAGAACTCCCCACAATCAGTCAAGTCTAGCCAAATTAGATAAACATGGATTAGACTGTATGGAGCACCTAGTTCCTAAGTAAGATGATAAGGTCAGGTCATGCAATAGAACTCTTGTCCTCACAATCCAGCTGGGTGGAGATGGAAGATCTTTCTCATAAGAACCCTCAAAAATCAGTGAAGTTTGGTAAATGTAGATACACGTGGAGTAGGAGGTCCGGGTCAACCATTTCCTATGTCAGATGATGGCGTCAGGTCATACAATGGAATTTTTTTCTCTCTCTCTTGTCCTTCACAGTTCAGCTGGGTGGAGGTGAAATCTTATATCTGATGCAAGAGAGGATTGGGAGTCTTTGAACTGGGGAACAAATACAACCAAGTGGCCCGTTCTTGGTACGGACAGATTTGTGTGGGTGAAAGAAAGTATACCATGCTTTGGTGAACAGTGTTCCTATAGAATGTGGTTTATTGTGACAATTTTGAACATTGGCTTCCCTTGCAACTCTCTGCATTCAGCCTGACATTTCAGAGCTGCCAAGGAAATGAAAATGATTATTTCTCCAATCATTTACAACCTGGCCCCACAGGTACAGAAGTAAAAATAATATTGGTGTGTTGGTGTCCTCACAGGAGTCTGCAGGAAGACGCCACTCTGGGCCTCCATAGTGGATTTCCCTCCTGGCTTTGAGACCATAGAGGAGGACAAAGTGGTGAAAGTGTCATGTAAGGAGCAGTACGAGACCAGGATGTTTCATCTGACGTGTGTGAAGAAGTCGGAGGTCTTCCAATTTTATCCTCATCCTGAGCCGGCACCGTGTACACGTGAGATCTGTTCACTTTTCACAAATCTGAAGATATGGCTGAGCTGCATACTGTACAGTATATGTCAGAGATCTTGTCTTCTTCTTAAAGGTTTTCTTTGCTGCTTTCAGAATGTACCCGGGTGTTCAATCAATTGACCCTCTTTCTGCAATTTGGCTAATAAAGTGTCTATCCACCCAGAAATCATTCCAACTTTGTACAAAGAGCTGATCCATTGACTCCTCCCTCTCCTCAGCCATCTGCTTGCTTTGTGGTTCCCCATCTTCTGCACCTCTGCCCCAGACCATTCATTTAGTAACCCTCAGAGTTCCTTGCTTATCTCCAGTTTGGCCTTGTATTACACTTGTCCTCCCCTGTTACCATCTATCTCAGTTGTGCCACCAGTGAGGGCCACATGAGTGTCACCATTCCCCTACTAGGAGCTCCAGTAAATTCATGGTGGTCTGTGATTTCACAACCTCTTGGTGAGACCCTACTGATGATTCCACCTCTAATGTCCCATCCAGCCATGTGTGTACCGTGATTTGGTCTTATATTGCTCACACACCTTGTCAGACCTTTGATGTCCAATTAGATCACCTTGGTGGTCCCAGTAATGGCCATTGTATCTTCTCTATTCCAGGGAAATGTGGGAGGTTGGTGGATTCATATCAGAATATAAACATGTATCCAGAGAAGAAATATTATGATCAGGATGAGGAAGTGGCGCTAACGTGCCCCTCTGGATATCGGCCCAATTACAGCAAAATCCGATGTATACGAGTCAATGGCATCAACATCTGGAATGTCACTAAGGATTTCTGTATCTACTCACCAAGTAAGTCATAATTGGTCCCCACTCAAAGGGTTGGGTCACCTCTTATACTTATAAGGTCGCCATGCTGTGTGACAATATGGAGGATGTTTTCTATACTACTCCAGAACTCAGCCAAATAAAATATGGAGGAACATTGGAGTGTATCCGGGTGCCAGATCACTTCCAGAAATTAGGTAATATTTAAGTGCCACGTCCTAAATATAATAGTCAAAATTGGAAGGGGAAAAAACAGAGGAGGGATTGCAAATGGACTTTAGAGGCACAGAAATTCCAAACACATATTGGTAAAATCATTTGTACTTTATTATGACAATAAGTCATGAAAAAAACATCTCGCAGTTTACAATGTCATAGTTATACTGTCCCCGCAGACAATGTCCCACTGCCCACCATATACAAGGAACACCTTAATGACTGAAGACATGATAACCACCAGATGAATCCCATAGGGGGATCGCTTCCTCAGGGGCTTAGTAGTAAAATCTAAAAGAAATATACATAAATTGGATATATCAGAGTACAACATGTAAATATAAAAAAAGGGGGGAGGGAAGAAGCACAATCATACATTAACATAATATGACTTACATATGATATTAATATGCACCATGCAGCAGTAAAACCCTCCGTATGCAAGGGGTGGGCCTCCTCTGTATATTCCACAAGGCAAGAGGCCGCTTGACAGGCCAGATATGGGGGCACAAAAAATGGCTGACAGTTCAAAACCTCAATGGTCTAAAATCAACCAATGAAGAAAAAGAAAGTAAACGTAATATATACTAGGGAACACCCCAAAAAGATCATCATAAAATATGTATATAATTGCAAGAGAAATACATTTTCTCCTAGATTGGCCATCGCAATAATGATACTAATGTGTTGGGCATTACCTTTAATAGGAATATTTGTATCACAGATCAAGCCCTTCCACAGGAAAAGGTTCTATCCTCCCACGAAGCAACAATTGCCAAAGAAAAAAGAGACCCTCAGATATTCAAAAGCTGAAAAAGTTGAAAAAACATCTCTGTTGGACGGATAACAACACCCCCCAAGTGGTCACTTTTTTATGATACTACCAGCTCCAATGACATGACCAGCTAAGAGAAGAAGACTCCCAATCACGGTAATGTGACAGGATAATACACCTGGACCAGCCCGTCAAACACTTGGGGGTCTCAGAAGTAGGCCCAGCCTTTCATCAGAAGTCAGGTCTAAGGGTGTAAATATAAATAAAGGCAGTTTAATATCTTATACATCTCGCAGAGTATATAAATTCATCTCAATGAATTCAAAAAAGTATCTTGCCAAAAAATGTTAATATTATGCTCAGTTTTATCAGGCGAGGAGACGGCCACAACCCCAAAGGACACGAGACAACGTTTATGCCACAAGGCTAGTAGATCTGGTAACCTGCAAGGCTTCACCGCCCTGAAAGAATGGCACTGGGCTGCTAATAAACCAAAGCCTATACAGCGCCCCAGGCATGGCACGTCCGCATCATAGTGCATGACGTCACCACGTCCGGCCATCAGTCCGGCCATCCTCACTGGGCTCGGCCAGCACAGCTGCCCAGGGAGGAACACGAAGTCCCTACCAAGCCGCGGAAGTCCGGCCCCTATCAAGGGGGCCACAAGGGACACCGCGGCCAGCCGGCCGCCGCACATCAAGCCCGACCGACAGCCCAGACCTAGTAAAATCACAAAGGAGCAATAGCAGGTCCAGTCCCCAGAAGACATGAGGGAAAACAGCAACAGGATGTATATCTATATACAGATAATTTGACAATTCATACAACATTATGCTGCAACAGCACAGTATCCAAAGTTACAAATAGAGTGACCATGATAATGAAGTTTACAAAAAGGACAGAGCTGGGAACTCTATGAGTAGAGGAAATATCAGTCACAGTCACGATAATTCTCACAATATAGTCACCACACTAAGATGACCCAAGGGAATATACAAAACCATCACGATATATGGAAATTTCAGAATATAAAGGATTCATGGAAACGCATTATATCATAATATGTTTCTGGGAAGATTACCTACATGTTAAAGCCCACGTCTTTAAAAAATAGCAATAAAGGTCACGCAAAAGGGAAGAATCTCTAATAATTGCTAAAATGTCATGTACAGTGGGGCAAAAAAGTATTTAGTCCCCACCAATTGTACAAGTTCTCCCACTTACAAAGATGAGAGAGGCCTGTAATTGGCATCATAGGGAGACCTCAACTATGGAGACAAAATGAGAAAAACAAATCCAGACAATCTCATTGGCTGATCTGGAAAGAATTTATTTGCAAATTATGGTGGAAAATAAGTATTTGGTGAATATGAAAAGTTCATGTCAATACTTTGTTATCTATCCTTTGTTGGCAATGATAGAGGTCAGACGTTTCCTGTAAGTCTTCACAAGGTTGGCACACACTGTTGCTGGTATGTTGGCCCATCCTCCATGCAGATCTCCTCCTCCATGCAGATCTCCTCTAGAGCAGTGATGTTTTGGGGCTGTCGCTGGGCAACACGGACTTTCAACTCCCTCCAAAGGTTTTCTATGGGGTTGAGATCTGGAGACTGGCTAGGCTACTCCAGGACCTTGAAATGCTTCTTACGAAGCCACTCCTTCGTTGCCCGGGTGGTATGTTTGGGATCATTGTCATGTTGGAAGACCCAGCCACGTTTCATCTTCAATGCCCTTGCTGATGGAAGGAGGTTTGCACTCAAAATCTCACGATACGTGGCCCCATTCATTCTGTCCTGTACATGGATCAGTCGTCCTGGTCCCTTTGCGGAGAAACAGCCCCAAAAAGCATGATGTTGCCACCCCCATGCTTCACAGTAGGTATGGTGCTCTTTGGATGCAACTCAGCATTCTCTCTCCTCCAAACACGACGAGTTGTGTTTCTACCAAACAGTTCTATTTTGGTTTCATCTGACCATATGACATTCTCCCAATCCTCTTCTGGATCATCCAAATGCTCTCTAGCAAACTTCAGACGGGCCCCGGACATGTACTGGCTTAAGCAGGGTGACACGTCTGGCACTGCAGGATCTGAGTCCCTGGCGGCATAATGTGTTACTGATGGTAGCCTTTGTTACGTTGGTCCCAGCTCTCTGCAGGTCATTCACTAGGTCCCCCCGTGTGGTCCTGGGATTTTTGCTCACCGTTCTTGTAATCATTTTGACCCCACGGGGTGAGATCTTGCGTGGAGCCCCAGATCGAGGGAGATTATCAGTGGTCTTGTACGTCTTCCATTTTCTAATTATTGCTCCCACAGTTGATTTGTTCACACCAAGCTGCTTGCCTATTGCAGATTCAGTCTTCCCAGCCTGGTGCAGGTCTACAATTTTGTTTCTGGTTCAATCCACATAGTTTCTTTATGTAGTACTTTTTGATCCCAATTTCCACCACGTGGATCCTTAGTAACCACCTCCAAGACTATAAATTTAGCCTGTGAAGTATCAGATTTGTGATAGAGTCCAAGGTGGCGGCTGATAGGGGTCACCCTCTTGGCATTGGAAGAGTAATAAATATGGTCATATACTCTCTGAACTGACGTATATTCTTGCCTACATAATAGTCTCCACAAGTACATAACATGAGGTATACTACTCCTCTGCTTTCACAGCTGGCCTGGAATTTAGGGAGAAGTAATTCCCCATTGGGTAATTGAAAGCGTGTGCCCATCCAAACCCAAGGGCAATAACTACACTTCCCACAAGCAGTAACTCCCCTAGTTGGAACTGGATTCTGGGTTCTTAGTGTATAATGAGTAGATGTCACTGTGTCTCCGATAGACTGGGCTTTACGAAACACAATTTCAGGATAATCTTGAATATATTTATGTCAGGTAGGATCTTCCCACAAAAGATGCCAGTGATGTTGTAATATATTACGTAATTGCTGATGTTGTACCGAATATCGTGTTATAAATCTCACCGAAGAAAATTCAGTTTTAGATTTAGATGTAGAATATAACAAATTGTTCCTGCCCTGGACCAGAGCTCTATTATACGCTTTATGTAATAATGTTCTGCTATATCCACGTATATAATAGACATTGTAACAGTTTGGCTTGATGTTTAAAATCTTGTAGATATGTACAGTTTTGCCGTAGGCGATGTAATGTGAATAGGGAATACTTCTAACTAGTGCAGGGGGATGAGAACTTTTAGCATGAAGTATTGTGTTGCCAGCAGTTTCCTTACAAAATAACGTGGTGGCAATACATCCAGTAGTGTCATGCAGCTGCCCCCCCCCCATCCTCTCGGCTTGCTGCCTGCCACCCCCCACCCCTCAGCAGCCCCTCACTCTTCTGTCCCGTCCATGCTGGGACTTCTAGTCTTCCATGTCCCTGACACAGGCAGCCCCCAGCAGCCCTCACCCCCCGTCGCTGACAGTCTGGCCCCATGCTGTGATAATCCACAAACAGGCCCCCTCCTCCTGCCCCCTCATGTACATCTCCCCAGCCTCCATGCCAGACAGGGGCAAAGGCCTTGTTCACTGGGCGAGTCCGGAGACCTGGGGGACAGGGCCCGTTGCCATGGTAACCCATCAGGAAGTCTCGGGTTACCACGGCAGCAGCAATGTGCCCCAGCTCTGTACGTAAGAGAGAGCAGGGCACACCCCCTTCTGTTCTCTTGGCTGCGTGTGTGAGAGAAGACTGTGCTGCTTGCCAGTTTCTCTAGGACAACCATCCCCCGATCCCCTTCTCCTCTGTCTGGCTGACTTGACTGTCCATGCTGCCTGGAATCTCTTTACTGTGGAGGAATTTTCTGCTGTCCTCCTGAGCCTGCTGACTGGATTTATCCCCTGCCTGGATTTAACCCTTCGCCACCTGTAGCTGTCTGCACGGATTAACCGTGTTGCCTGTGTGGACTGCAACTCTCCGTGTCTGGCTAACCCCGTGCTGCCCAAAAGGCTGAGCCCAATTCTCCTCAGGAACCCAAAGTCTCCTGAAACCGCCCCTTCACTGTCCTACTGAACCCTGTGGATTACCATCCCCCTGTTGTTCCATATTGCCTTCCAGAGAACTTTACTGTGTTGCTGTGTCTGGTGCGGATCTGTGGACTAACAGAACTATTGTCTGTGCCCCAAAAACCTCCCCAATAAATGCATACACGTCGGGTTCCGTGCAATCTGTCTCCGTGTGCTCTCTGGTTCTCGTGACAAGTAGTATCTACAAATCCAAAAATGAGTTTATTAGCAGCCCAGTGCCATTATTTTAGGGTGGTAAAGCCCTACAGGTTACCAGATCTACTAGCCTTGTGGCATAAAACGTTGTCTCGTGTCCTTTGGGGTTGTGGCCGTCTCCTCGCCGGATAAAACTGAGCATAATATTAACAATTTTTGGTAAGGTACTTTTTTAATTCATTGAGATGAATTTATATACTCTGCGAGACGTATAAGATATTAAACTGCCTTTATTTATATTTACACCCTTAGACCTGACTTCTGATGAAAGGCTGGGCCTACTTCTGAGACCCCCAAGTGTTTGACGGGCTGGTCCAGGTGTATTATCCTGTCACATTACCGTGATTGGGAGTCTTCTTCTCTTAGCTGGTCATGTCATTGGAGCTGGCAGTATCATAAAAGTGACCACTTGGGGGGTGTTGTTATCCGTCCAACAGAGATGTTTTTTCAACTTTTTCAGCTTTTGAATATCTGAGGGTCTCTTTTTTTCCTCGGCAATTGTTGCTTCGTGGGAGGATAGGACCTTTTCATGTGGAAGGGCTTGATCTGTGATACAAATATTCCTATTAAAGGCAATGCTCAACACATTAGTATCATTACTGGGATGGCTGATCTAGGAGAAAATGTATTTCTCTTGCAATTATATACATATTTTTATGATGATCTTTTTGGGGTGTTCCCCAGTATATATTACATTTACTTTTGTTTTCTTTATTTATTGGTTGGTTTTAGACCATTGAGGTTTTGAACTGTCAGCCATTTTTTGTGCCCCCATATCTGGTCTGTTGAGCGGCCTCTTGCCTTGTGGAATATACAGAGGAGGCCCACCCCTTGCATTTGGAGGGTTTTACTGCTGCATGGTGCATATTAATATCATATGTAAGTCATATTATGTTAATGTATGATTGTGCTTCTTCCCCCCCCCCCTTTTATATTTACATGTTGTAATCTGATATATATCCAATTTATGTATATTTCTTTTAGGTTTAACTACTAAGCCCCCGAGGAAGCGATCATTGTCGCAAAACATGTTGTGCCATTTTCCTGTGGTTTAATGTCCTTCACACCCCCCCCCCCCCCCCATGGGATTCATCTGGTGGTTGTCATGTCTGCAATGTGTTCCTTGTATATGGTGGGCAGTGGGACATTGTCTGGGGGGACAGTATAACTATGACATTGTAAACTGCGAGATGTTTTTTTTTTCATGACTTATTGTCATAAAAGTACAGATGATTTTACCAATATGTGTTTGGAATTTCTGTGCCCCTAAAATCTACTTGCAATCACTCCCCCATTTTTTCCCCTTCCAATTTTGACTAAAGTATGGAGGAAGCGGGGCAATCAGAGCCTAACCCCTCCCCCCCCCCCCCCCCCCATGGAACAGAGCAATCCTTACATCTCTGCTATGGAACTGAATATTCAGCAATGACTTTGCCAAAAGTACAAAATATCTCATGTAAAACAGACAGGGCAAACAAGGCTTTCTGTTGGTGATGAAAAAGGATTTTATTTTTTTTTATACAACCCATAGACAGAAAAGCAACAAAACTGAAAAAAATATTTTTCTAAGTTTATGAGAGTTAGTTTAGAAAAAAACTATTGTAGATAAAAAAAATAAAGGTTTTTCTCTGTAATTTCTTTTAAAAATGACACCAAAATTATAATTCTACTGTAGTGTGTTGCAAAGTTATTTATATTTGAAATAAAGGGTTCCTTTTTAATTTTCTGCTTTAAAAAAAAACAGGACAATAAAAAAACAAATGAACAGAATAAAAAATAAAAAAAAAATAAAATAATCAACAGGAAAATTACAGCTAAGGGGAGAAGGAAGGAGATAATGAGGGCTGATCAGAGTAAACTAAGGGGTTAGTAGGGGGTGAGGCAGTGATCAGGGACACTGGGACTGGTGTGGTTATCGGGGACACTGGGACTGGTGTGGTGGTGATCAGGGACACTGGGACTGGTGTGGTGGTGATCAGGGACACTGGGGACTGGTGTGGGGGTGATCGGGGACACTGGGACTGGTGTGGTGGTGATCTGGGACACTGAGACTGGTGTGGGGGTGATCAGGGACACTGGGGACTGGTGTGGTGGTGATCAGGGACACTGGGACTGGTGTGGGGGTGGTGTGGTGATCGGGGACATGGGGACTGGTGTGGTGGTGATCGGGGACACTGGGACTGGTGTGGTGATCGGGGACACTGGGACTGGTGTGGAGGTGATCGGGACACTGGGACTGGTGTGGTGGTGATCGGGGACACTGGGACTGGTGTGGGGGTGATCGGGGACACTGGGACTGGTGTGGTGGTGATCTGGGACACTGAGACTGGTGTGGGGGGTGATCAGGGACACTGGGACTGGTGTGGTGATCAGGGACACTGGGACTGGTGTGGTGATCGGGGACACTGGGGACTGGTGTGGTTATCGGGACACTGGGACTGGTGTGGTTATCGGGGACACTGGGACTGGTGTGGGGGTGGATCAGGGACACTGGGACTGGTGTGGTGATCAGGGACACTGGGACTGGTGTGGTGATCGGGGACACTGGGACTGGTTGTGGTGATCGGGGACACTGGGGACTGTGTGGTGATCGGGGACACTGGGACTGGTGTGGTGATCGGGGACACTGGGACTGGTGTGGTGATCGGGGGACACTGGGACTGGTGTGGTGATCGGGGACACTGGGACTGGTGTGGTGATCGGGGACACTGGGACTGGTGTGGTGATCGGGGACACTGGGACTGGTGTGGTGGTGATCGGGACACTGGGACTGGTGTGGTGATCGGGGACACTGGGACTGGTGTGGTGGTGATCTGGGACACTGGGACTGGTGTGGTGGTGATCAGGGACACTGGGACTGGTGTGGTGGTGATCAGGGGACACTGGGACTGGTGTGGTGGTGATCAGGGACACTGGGACTGGTGTGGTGATCGGGGACACTGGGACTGGTGTGGTGGTGATCAGGGACACTGGGACTGGTGTGGGTGATCAGGGACACTGGGACTGGTGTGGTGGTGATCAGGGACACTGGGACTGGTGTGGTGATCAGGGACACTGGGACTGGTGTGTGGTGATCAGGGACACTGGGACTGGTGTGGTGATCAGGGACACTGGGACTGGTGTGGTGGTGATCAGGGACACTGGGACTGGTGTGGGTGGTGATCAGGGACACTGGGACTGGTGTGGTGATCAGGGACACTGGGGACTGGGTGTGGTGATCAGGGACACTGGGACTGGTGTGGTGATCAGGGACACTGGGACTGGTGTGGTGATCAGGAACACTGGGACTGGTGTGGAGGTGATCGGGACACTGGGACTGGTGTGGTGATCGGGGACACTGGGACTGGTGTGGTGATCGGGGACACTGGGACTGGTGTGGTGATCGGGGACACTGGGACTGGTGTGGTGGTGATCTGGGACACTGGGACTGGGTGTGGTGGTGATCTGGGACACTGGGACTGGTGTGTGGGGGTGATCGGGGACACTGGGACTGGTGTGGTGGTGATCGGGGGGACACTGGGGGACTGGTGTGGTGATCGGGGACACTGGGACTGGTGTGGAGGTGATCGGGGACACTGGGACTGGTGTGGTGGTGATCGGGGACACTGGGACTGGTGTGGTGGTGATCGGGGACACTGGGACTAGTATGGTGGTGATCAGGGACACTGGGACTGGTGTGGTGGTGATCGGGGACACTGGGGACTAGTATGGTGGTGATCAGGGACACTGGGACTGGTGTGGTGATCAGGGACACTGGGACTGGTGTGGAGGTGATCAGGGACACTGTGACTGGTGTGGTGGTGATCAGGGACACTGGGGACTGGTGTGGAGGTGATCGGGGACACTGGGACTGGTGCGGAGGTGATCGGGGACACTGGGACTGGTGCGGAGGTGATCGGGGACACTGGCTGGTGTGGTGGTGATCGGGAACACTGGGATGGTGTGGTGGTGATCGGGGACACTGGGACTAGTATGGTGGTGATCAGGGGACACTGGGACTGGTGTGGTGGTGATCGGGGACACTGGGACTAGTATGGTGGTGATCAGGGACACTGGGACTGGTGTGGTGATCAGGGACCTGGGACCTGGTGTGGAGGTGATCAGGGACACTGTGACTGGTGTGGTGGTGATCAGGGACACTGGGGACTGGTGTGGAGGTGATCGGGGACACTGGGACTGGTGCGGAGGTGATCGGGGACACTGGGACTGGTGCGGAGGTGATGGGGGGACACTAGGGGACTGGGGTGCGGGGGTTGATCGGGGACACTGGGACTGGTGTGGAGGTGATCGGGGACACTGGGACTGGTGTGGAGGTGATCGGGGACACTGGGACTGGTGTGGTGGTGATCGGGGACACTGGCGGGACTGGTGTGGAGGTGATCGGGGACACTGGGACTGGTGTGGAGGTGATCGGGGACACTGGGACTGGTGTGGAGGTGATCGGGGACACTGGGACTGGTGTGGTGGTGATCGGGGACACTGGGACTAGTATGGTGGTGATCGGGGACACTGTGACTGGTGTGGTGGTGATCGGGGACACTGGGACTGGTGTGGTGGTGATCGGGGACACTGGGACTAGTATGGTGGTGATCAGGGACACTGGGACTGGTGTGGTGATCAGGGACACTGGGACTGGTGTGGAGGTGATCAGGGACACTGTGACTGGTGTGGAGGTGATCGGGGACACTGGGACTGGTGCAGAGGTGATCGGGGACACTGGGACTGGTGTGGAGGTGATCAGGGACACTGGGACTGGTGTGGTGGTGATCGGGGACACTGGGACTAGTATGGTGGTGATCGGGGACACTGGGACTGGTGTGGAGGTGATCGGGGACACTGGGGACTGGTGTGGAGGTGATCGGGGACACTGGGACTGGTGTGGGGGTGATCAGGGACACTGTGACTGGTGTGGGGGTGATCGGGGACACTGGACTGGTTGTGGAGGTGATCGGGGGACACTGGGACTGGTGCGGTGGTGATTAGGGACACTGGGACTGGTGCGGTGGTGATCGGGGACACTGGGACTTGGTTGGTGTGGAGGTGATCGGGGGACACTGGGACTGGTGGTGTGGTGATCAGGGGGACACTGGGGACTGGTGTGGTGGTGATCAGGGACACTGGGACTGGTGTGGAGGTGATCAGGGACACTGGGACTGGTGTGGTGGTGATCAGGGACACTGGGACTGGTGTGGAGGTGATCAGGGACACTGGGGGACTGGTGTGGGGGTGATCGGGGGACACTGGGACTGGTGCAGGTGATCAGGGACACTGGGACTGGGTGATTTGTGGGGGTGATCAGGGACACTGGGACTGGTGTGGTGGTGATCAGGGACACTGGGACTGGTGTGGTGATCAGGGACACTGGGGGACTGGTGTGGTGGTGATCAGGGACACTGGGACTGGTGTGGTGGTGATCAGGGACACTGGGACTGGTGTGGGGGTGATCAGGGACACTGGGACTGGTTTGGAGGTGATCAGGGACACTGGGACTGGTGTGGTGGTGATCAGGGACACTGGGACTGGTGTGGTGATCAGGGACACTGGACTGGTGTGGTGGTGATCAGGGACACTGGGACTGGTGTGGTGGTGATCAGGGACACAGGGACTGGTGTGGTGATCAGGGACACTGGGACTATGTGGGGGTGATCAGGGGGACACTGGGACTGGTGTGGTGATCAGGGACATGGGACTGGTGTGGGGGTGATCAGGGACACTGGGACTGGTGTGGGGGTGATCAGGGACACTGGGGGGACTGGTGTGGGTGATCAGGGACACTGGGACTCTGGTTTGGGAGGTGTAATCAGGGACACTGGGACTGGTCGTGGGGTGATCAGGGACACTGGGATGGTGTGGGAGGTGACTTCGGGTATCAACACTGGGACTGGTTTGGAGGTGATCGGGTGTTGGACACTGGGACTGGTGTGGGGGTGATCGGGGACATGGGACTGGTTTTTGTGGGGTGATCGGGGACACTGGGACTGGTGTGGGGGTGATCGGGGACACTGGGCTGGTGTGGGGGGGTGATCAGGGCACTGGGCTGGACACTCATGGGGACTGGGTGTGGGGGTGATCAGGGACACTGGGATGGGTGTGGTGCGGTGATCAGGACACTGGGGACTGTGTTGGGGGTGAAATCAGGGGACACTGCGGACTTTGGTGCCGGGTGGATCCTTCTACCCTTTTAGGTATCAGGGACACTGGGACTGGTTGCGGTGATCAGGGGGAACACTGACTTGGGTGATCAGTCGGACACAATTGTCTATAGTTTGTTTTATCTTATATGACAGTGGGGGTGATCAGGGACTCACTGGGACTGGTGTGGGGGGGGGTGATCAGGTATCTGTTACACATAGCTGAGGTCAGGGCAGGCAGCAGACAATTAGAGACGTCCATTAGAAATAAGTGTAATTATTTATTATTTTAATATATATAAAATTTTATTTCCCCTTTTTCAGTCCTGGTGGGGAAAACCTAACTTATATTGGTCCCTGTCCCTCCCTAGTCACGCAGCTTCCCATTAATAAGAACTGTTTTAGATGCTTTGTTCTGGATCCTCTAGTGAGGAAAAATCCAACATAATAATCATTGTGTGTACGGGGGGGGGGGGGGGAAGCTGTGTTTTCCATCATTAGCCCTGTCTGTACTGTGCTGGCAGATCTCATTATCATTCATAGCTAGATGTGAACACTATCAGTCCTAAAAAAAGGGTTGGAGGGGTAGAGGCGGGGCTTCTTCCATTGTATGTTAACCACACCTTTCTGCCCGCCCTATAGTACAATGATGGGCGCAAGGTGATTCTCATATGATGTCCCTCCCATTTCCACTGCGCATGCGCGGCTCAGGAGCCAGCGCGCAGAGCGGCAAATCGCCGGTGCACTGTGTCCCTCGGACAGAGCGGATCATGGAAAGAGCTGAAATGTTGGTCGGTCATGTTGATCACTGTGTCCAATCACAGCTGATCACATTAAAAAACCGAAATGCCGGTTATCAGCATTTCTCTCCTCTCGAGCCGTCACACTGACAGAGGAGAGGAGAGCCGGTAATCAGCTTTCCGTGGAGGGAAACATGTACACTATCATCAGGGACACTGATGATCAGTGTGGCCCCAGAAGTGCCACCTGTCAGTGTCCATCAGTGCCACATCAATGCCACATAATCAGTGCCCTTCTGAGCTGCCTTCAATGTCACCCATCAGTGCCAGTCAGTGCCGCTTAATACTAGCCTGCCATATATCAGTGTCCATGGAACAGTACTGCCTTTCAGTCACCCATCAGTGCTCTCTACTCTACCTTGTCAACATCACCAATGACATCCATCAGTGTCACAATGCCCATCAGTGTCACCATGCCTCCTCATCAGTGCCCACAGTGCAGCCATCTCTTAGCACACATCAGTGAAGGAGAAAAATCACTTATTTACAAAATTGTTATAACAAAAACTAACAAAACAAAATTTTTCAGTGTTTTTGGTTTGTTAGAAAAATAAAAACCCCCGAGGTGATTAAATACCATCAAAATAAAGCTCTATCTGTCACAAAAAAATGATTAAATGTCATATGGGTACAGTGTTGCATGACCGCGCAATTGTCATTCAAAAGTGGGACAGCGCTGTGAAAGCTGGAAATTGGCCTGGGCAGATGGGTAAATGAAAGGGGGTAGAAGTGCCGGTATGCAGGGTAACAGAAGGGGGGTAAATATAGAAGTGTCCTGTAGGCAGGAAGAGGGGTAGAAGTGTCCTGTAGGCAGGGAAGGGGGGTAGAAGTGCCCTGTAGGCTGGAAGGGGGGTAGGGGGTAGAAGTGCCCGGTAGGCAGGGTGCGTGGGGAAGGGGGTAGAAGTGTCCGGTAGGCAGGAAGGGGGTAGCAGGAAGTGTCCCCGGTAGGCAGGAAGGGGGTAGAAGGTCCGGTAGGCAGGAAGGGGCAGGGAAGGGGGTAGAAGTGTCGGTAGGCAGGAAGTAAGGGGGTAGAAGTGCCCTGTAGGCAGGAAGGGGGTAAAGTGCCCGAGTAAGGGCATAGTTAGTGCCCTGTAGGCAGGGAAGGGGGAGTGCCCGGTAGAGCAGGAAGGGGGTATTTTTAGAAGTCCCGTGTAGGCAGGAAGGGGGTAAAAGTGCCCGGTAGGCAGGAAAAGGGGGTAAAAAGTGCCCGGTAGGCAGGAAGGGGGGGTAGAAGTGCCCTGTAGGTAGGTAGAAAGGGGGTAGAAGTGCCCTGTAGGCAGAGAGGGGGTAGAAGTGCCTGTAGGCAGGAAGGGGGTTAGAAGTGCCCGGTAGGCAGGAAGGGGGTAGAAGTGCCCTGTAGGCAGGGGGAAGGGGGTCAGGTTTTTAGAAGTGCCCTGTAGGCAGGGGGGGGAAGGAGGGGTTAAAAGTGCCGGTAGGCAGGAAGGGGGTAAAAGTGCCCGGTAGGCAGGAAAGGGGGTTTAAAAGTGCCCGGTAGGCAGGAAGGGGGTTTAAAAAGTGCCTGGTAGCAGGAAAAGGGGGTAGAAGTGCACCGGTAGGCAGGATGAAGGGGGTAGATGTGCCCGGTGGCAGGAAGGGGGTAGAATTGAAGTGCCCTGGTAGGCAGGGAAGGGGGTAGATGGTCTTGGCTTTAGGGGTGTTAGGAGGGGGTAGAAGTGCCCGGGAGGCAGGAAGGGGTTGGTAGAAGTGCCCGGGGTAGGCAGGAAGGGGTAGACGTGCCCTTGTAGGCAGTGGAAGGGTGGCGGGAAGTGTCTGGTGGGGTGGGAGGCAGGGTAGATGGGGCCTGTAGGCAGGAAGGGGGTTAGAAAGAAATGCCCGGTGGGCAGGAAAGGGGGTAGAAGAGCCTGTAGGCAGGAAGGGGTAGAAGTGCCCGGTGGCAGGAAGGGGTAGAAGTGCCCTGTAGGCAGGAAGAGGGTAGAAGTGCCCGGCGCGGCAGGAAGGGGGTAGAAGTGCCCGGCGGGCAGGAAGGGGGGTAGAAGTTGCCCTGTAGGCTAGTGGTTAAAAAAGGATGGATTTGGGACAGAATCACTTTCTAAAATCCTTGACGTCGGCCATGACACCTCCTCCCTTAGAAACATCTAAAAGGTAAGAAATATTCGGAAACTTCGGAAACTCCTAAGAAACATACAAAGAGGTTTTCCAGAGGCCGGCCTCCCGTACAACTCCGACTCAAGGACTGCTGATGGTGGCACAGCGGTCACAGGGGCACGGTGGGGTATGAGTGCCTGTGATCAGTCCGGTAATAGCAGGTGAGCTGATGAGTTGCAGGCAAGGAGCAGGGTTCTGATGTAGCCGTGCGGGATGGATGGATACTCGAGCGCAGTGTTCTGCGGATGCAGGGTCAGACAAGCCGGGTTCGGTATCGGTCAGGCAGATCAGGCTTACAGCGGCAGGAGGAAGAGTAGTCGGGTCACAGGCCAGGTCAGTAATGGAAGATCAATCAGACAGGAGCAGAAACAGGAGAATAATCCAAAGACAAGCCAGAGGTCAGGGCAGGAAGCAATCAAGCGGACTCCTGCTGTATTTCTCTGGGTAAATGCATCTATCTCCTATCTCCACTCTTAACTAGAAAAACGCATTGACTCCTGTTATATTCAGAACAAATGGTGTATTTATATCTGTGTGTATGATGACCAGTCCTCACCTCCAGCTGTACCCAGTTTATGACTGTAGCCTGTTCCCTGAGAACCATCCCCCACTAGTCATGTGATCCTTATCAGCTTCTAATTGGGGGGGAGTTGAATGCTCATTTGAGCATCTCCCTATAAATTTAGATCAGCTCATGGGGGGAGATCACTGATGGGGGGCACAGTCTCTGATGGGGGTGCTGCTTCTGATTGAGTGCTGCGTTGAAGGAGTGTGAAGCAGTTAAACACAGCAGTTGTACTAAAGCAGGAGAACTTAAGCAGCAGGAAGACACAACAACAGCAAGAAACTCTCCTGCATGCTGGACAGACTGCAAGCAATCACCCCGGGAAACATCTCTTACATACCTGAGTCCCACTCCGTGTACCTTTATATAATACGCCCCTCTTCTCCTTATCATATTACTATCCTCTGTTCCCAAATCTCATTTCTTTACCCCTCTGCTCCACCCCAAAACTTGTACATCTCCCCCTCATTGCTATCATCTCCCTACTACTGCTCTCATCACCTCCCCAAAATGCCTCTTCCACTCCTCCTTCTCATTTTCCTCTCCTCCGTTCCCAAAATCCATTCACTATATCCCTCTGCTCCTCCCAAACATTTGTATATTGTGTCCTCACTGCTTCCTTCACCCCTCTACGGCACCCACCACCTCCTCCTATTACTCCGCTCTCCCTCTGACCCGAACATCTCCACTAGTAGTTTCTCACGCTCCTGCACATCCCGCTCCCATGCCACCTTTCTCACCCTTCTCCTCCTCCTAACCGCGGGGGACATCTCCCCGAATCCTGGCCCTCCACCACCTCCCTCACCCGCTCAACACCCTCCCCCCGCCTCCACGTCCTGCCGCAACCCCCGCAACTTAGTATCTGTCCCCCCTGCTCCCTAAAATCTGCCCCCCGTTTTCATGTGCACTCCTGAACGCCCGATCGGTGTGCAACAAGCTTACCGCCATCCACGGCCTCTTTGTTTCCGGCTCCCTCAACCTCCTAGCGATTACAGAAACCTGGATCCAGCCCACTGATTCTACCTCCCCTGCTGCACTCTCCTACGGAGGTCTCACCTGGACCCTCTCGCCCAGGCCTAACGGTCGTAAAGGTGGTGGGGTTTGTCTGCTCCAGTCACCGCAGAGCACCTTCCGAGTCCTCCCAAACCCCCCCTCCCTATCCTTCTCCTTCTTCGAGGCCCACTGCATCCGACTATTCTCCCCAACCCCCCTGAAGATTGCTGTGATATACCGGCCTCCTCGATCCATACCCCGCTTCCTGGATGACTTCTCCTCCTGGCTACCCTTCTTCCTCTCCTCTGAGCTACCCACCATCATCCTTGGGGATTTCCACATCCCTGTCAACCTCGACAACTCGGACACATCCCATCTCCTCCACTTAACCTCCTCCTTTGCACTTGCACAGTGCATACAATCCACCACCCACTCCGACGGAAATATCCTGGACCTTGTCTTCTCCAACCGCTGCGCTCCCCACAACCTCACTAACACCCCCTTCCCTCTCTCTGACCACAACCTGATTACCTTCTCTATCTCCTCGTCCTCCAACGCCTACCCCCCCAAATGTCACACTACTACCAGCCATAACCTCTGCAACCTCAACCCTGCCCCCCTCCACTCTGCAGCTGATCAACTCCATGACAGCATCCCCCCTGTCCTGCCCTGATTTGGCCATGACTGCCTACAACAACGCGCTGTCAACAGCCCTTGACTCACTAGCGCCTTTAACCACACGCAACATCAGACCCCGACCGCTCCAGCCCTGGCAGACTGATCACACCAAAACCCTCAAACGACACAGTCGTGCCCTGGAGCGACTATGGCGCAAAACCAAATCCCAACAAGCCTTCACCCTCTACAAATCTGCCTTCCACACCTACACCTCCTCCCTCCACGCAGCCAAACAAGCCTACTTCCTGACCCTCATCAAGGCCCTCTCCTCCAATCCTCGCCGACTCTTCTCCACCTTCAACTCTCTACTCTCGCCACCCCCACCTCCACCCAGCACCTCACTCACTGCCCTTGAGATTGCCAATCCCTTCAAAAACAAGATTGACACAATTCGCAAGGACATCGCCGCAACTCACACGCCCTCTCAACCTGTCCCCTCTCACACAGCTACCCCCTCATCCCCCTCCCCCTCGACATAACCCGCAGGGACTTCGTCGCTGCTCAAACTCCCTCCAACCCCATTCCCCCTCACTCAGCTACCCCCTCATCACCCCTCTCCCATGGCCCCACCACTGCTCTGACCTCCACTTCCACCCCACCCTACATTCCTCATACTGAAGCCCCCCCAACACTCCGCAACTTTGACCTTTACTACCATCGAGGAAGTCTCCAAGATCCTCTCTGATGCCCGCCTCACCATCTGCCCCCTCGACCCTATCCCCTCACAATTCCTACGACCTCCCTCCCCCTCCATCCTACGCTCCCTCACCCACATCTTCAATCTCTCCCTCTCCTCCGGCACTTTCCCCTCCCCTCTGAAACATGCACACATCACCCCCATACTTAAAAAGCCCTCCCTGGACCCCAATGACCCGAACAACCTCAGACCCATCTCCCTGCTCCCATTTACATCTAAACTCCTTGAGCACCTAGTCTACACCTGCCTATGCTCTCACCTCAACAACAACAACCACCTCGATCCCCTACAGTCCGGCTTCCGTCCCCTACACTCCACCGAAACCGCCTTAATAAAACTCTCTAACGACCTGCTAATGGACACTACTCAGTGCTCCTACTCCTTGACCTCTCTGTGGCCTTCCACACAGTTGACCACCCCCTCCTCCTCAAAAAACTACACTCCCTCGGCCTCAGAGATTCTGCTCTCTCCTGGCTCTCATCCTACCTGTCACAACGCTCTTTCAGCGTTACCTATAATGCTACCACCTCCCCCTCACTCCCCCTCTCTGTTGGGGTCCCTCAAGGCTCTGTCCTCGGGCCCCTTCTCTTCTCCATCTACACCTCCTCCCTTGGCCAACTCATACACTCTCATAGCTTCAACTACCACCTCTATGCCGACGACACACAAATCTATCTCTCAACCCCCCCACCTCACCCCCTCAGTCTCCGCCCGAATCACACACCTACTGAGCGACATATCAGACTGGATGTCGCTCCACTTCCTTAAACTGAACCTCTCCAAAACTGAGTTTCTTGTCTTCCCCCCAGCCCGGACACCACCCCCCATTGACTTCTCCGTCACATCCAACAACGCCACCATCAAACCCGCCCCGCAGGCCAGAGTACTTGGTGTCATTCTGGACTCTAACCTATCCTTCCAACCCCAAGTCCAATCTTTAACAAACTCGTGCAGACTCCACCTCCGCAACATGCAGACTCCACCTCCACAACATGCAGACTCCGCCTCCGCAACATCGCCAAAATCTGCACATCCCTAACCCCAGAAATCACTAAACAGCTCATCCACTCCCTCATCAAATCACGACTCGACTACTGCAACTCCCTCCTCACTGGCCTGCATCGCCACAGGCTATCCCCGCTTCAGTCCATCCTGAATACGGCTGCCAGACTCATTCACCTTTCCAACCGCTCCATCTCCGCCACCCCCCTCTGCCAATTCCTCCACTGGCCTTCATTCAGTGTCCTCCACCCCCCTCTGCCAATCCCTCCACTGACTTCCGATTGCGCAACGGATCAAATTCAAAATCCTAACACTGACGTACAAAGCTGTCCACCATACTGCCCCGAACTACATCACTGACCTAATATCCAAGTACTGCCCAGCACGCACACTCCGCTCCTCACAAGACCTCCTTCTCTCTAGTTCCCTGGTCTCCTCCTCCCATGCCCGCCTCCAGGACTTCTCCAGGGTGTCACCCATCCTCTGGAACTCCCTGCCCCAACCCATCAGATTATCACCTACTCTCCTCTCCTTTAGGCGCACCCTGAAAACCCATCTCTTCAGGGAAGCCTACCCCACCCCCTGCTAACTTGCCGACCTCCTCCACTCTTCCTACCACTCCATCCCCCACAGCTATCTCCTCCTGTGCCACCATCCCCTCCCTCCTAGATTGTAAGCTCCAAGGAGCAGGGTCCTCAATCCCCTCATGTTTTGCATTGTATTGTTATTGTTCTGTCACATGTTCTGTCCCCCTTTGTAATGTACAGAGCTGAGCGAACTATTGGCGCTTTATAAATACTGTATAATAATAATAATCAGGAACAGGCTGGTTCAGTATCAAGAGTCAATCACAGCAATCGGGGAACATGAGCAGGGAAAAGACCATACGGCAATGGGACAACTACTGCAGCCAGTTTAAATAGCCCTTTTGGCGCCAGCATTAGTGACAGGCGTGTGTCTGCATATGTGAGTGCGCACCAATGTCTAAGTACCTGCACATCTGTTTGACTCGTAAGGACTCTGCGCATGCGCATATTTGTGCACCGCGGAACTTCACCTGCACTATAGGCAGACCTTTCCTGACAAAAACAAACATTCATACTCACCTTGGTGGATGCAGCATCGATCCCAGCTGCATCTTTCCCACGCCACCTTTAAGACTGAGAACTGAGTGATCAAACACTGTTGATCGCTCAGCTCTTGTTCTTTAGTGTGCAGTGAGGCAGTGACTGTCAGTCACCAGCTCTCTGTTGTGCTCCTCAAGTGCTCACTGCAGTGCCGGGACGTGGAGGGGCAAGTCAGTATCTCAGCAGCTCACTAAGGGGGTGAGCAAGCTGCCAGTTAGGCGTCTGAGTGGATCCCGACAATATGATTGGGATCCTTGCAGAGCCTGGGCTGGCTCGGTGATGTCAGCCGACAATGGGCTTTAACCTGTTGCCAGATAAAAATGTGTCACAGGAGTGAACCACAGCCAGGAAGTGCAATTCTGGCAGGATCACTGGATGAAAAGAAAGAAAAATGCTTCAACACAAAAATGAATGCAGCCAACACCTCTGAGGGCTTGCAAGCTGCAATAGGTGACAATTTTCCTCTCGGGTTTAGATACACTTTAATATCAATCCAAAACATTCTCAATGTTGGATAAATATTGCAACATTGTAAATTAATCTGGATAAAATAGAGGTGAATCCCCTCAATAACTGCCCATTTCCAGTGGAAACCCATGGATATAAATACCTGGGCCACCTCTTGGGATCCCTACAGACTGAACTATGAGATATCTGAGTAGAACCCTAGTGGGCACCATAAGCTCCATGAACAACTTAAATGATGGAACACGTGAATGATTCATAGTTTGGTCCAATCAGTACATTGGAATATTGTCCTGCTCATTCTGTATCTTTATAAATCTTCATCCATCTGGATCACCTCTGGGATCTCATCCTTTTTGATGGGATTGTTTGGCAGAAGTTTGGTAAACTTACGAATGGTAGCGGTGCAAGTCCCCAGTTTCTATGCCAGAAATGAGGTTGGGTCATGCAATGGAATTCCTGTCTGTCTCTTATCCTTCACAATCCAGCTAGATGAAGGTGGAAGGTCCTCTTAATCCAATCAGTAAAATATTTGGGTCCCCTCTAGGATCTCTACATTCTCATGTTTCTATATGGCAGAAAGAAACCCCCAAGAATCTGTCAAGTTTGATAAAGTTAGATACAGATAGAGCAGGAGGTACAAGTCTTTCAGTTTCTATGCCAGAACATGAAGTCAGGTCATACAATGGAACTCTTTTCTCTCTCTCCTTCTCATAAGAACACCTAAAAATCAGTCAAGTTTGGTAAACTTAGATACACATGAAGTAGAAGGTATGGGTCATCCATTTCCTATGTCAGATGATAAGGTCAGGTCAAACAGTAGAACTCTTATCCTCACAATCTAGCTGGGTGGAGGGTGGAAGATCCTTCTAAGACAAACCCCCAAAAATCAGTGAAGTTTGGTGAATGTAGATACAGTGGAATAGGAGGTACGGGTAATTTAGATCCTATGTTAGATGATGAGGTCAGGTCATACAATGGAACTCTTTTCTGTCTTGCTGCCCACCATACAAACAGCTGGAAGATGGAAGGTCCTCCTGGTCCACTCAGTAAAAGTTAAGTTCCTACCACTCATTCTGTATCTGTATATCTTTGCTCATTTGCATTTCCTGTAGGATCTCCATATTCTCATATTTGTGGGTTTCTCAGGCAAAGGAACCCCCAAGAACAAATCAAGTTTGATCAAACTTAGATACACACGGAGAAGAAACAGGTTACCTAGTTCCAGAGTAAGAAGTCAAGTCATACAATGGAAGTCTTGTCTGTCTTTTTTGTCCTTCAAAATCCAGCTGTTGAGTTGAGGTGTAAGGTTCTTCTTAGAAGAACCCAAAATCAGTCAAGTCTGGCCAATTTTGATAAACATGGATTAGACTGTATGGAGCACCTAGTTTCCAAAGTCAGATGATAAGCTCAGGTCGTGCAATAGAACTCTTGTCCTCACAATCCAGCTGGGTGGAGGTGGAAGGTCCTTCTCAGAAGAACCCCCCAAAATCAGTGCAGTAGGAGGTCCCGGGTCAACCATTTCCTTTCAGATGATGGCGTCAGGTCATACAATGGAATTGTTGTCTCTCTCTTGTCCTACATAGTTCAGCTGGGTGGAGGTGAAAGGTCCTTTTTTATATCTGATGCAAGAGAGGATTGGAGTCTTTGAACAGGGGAACAAATACAACCAAGTGACCCATTTTTGGTATGGATAGATTTGTGTGGGTGAAAGAAGTATACCATGCTTTGGTGAACAGTGTTCCTATAGAATGTGTTTATTGTGACAATTTTTGAACATTGGCTTCCCTTGCAACTCTCTGCATTCAGTCTGACATTTCAGAGCTGCCAAGGAAATGAAAAATGAAAATGATTATTTCTCCAATCATTTACAACCTGGCCCCACAGGTACAGAAGTAAAAATAATATCGGTGTGTTGGTGGTCCTCGCAGGGGTCTGCAGGAAGACGCCAACTCTGGGCCTCCATAGTGGATTTCCTTCCTGGCTTTGAGACCATAGAGGAGAACAAAGTGGTGAAAGTGTCATGTAAGGAGCAGTATGAGATCAGGACGTTTCATGTCTGACGTGTGTGAAGGAGTCGGAGTGGTCTTCCAATTTTATCTCCTAATCCTGAGCCTGGGCACCGTGTCTACACGTGAGAGAGCATCTGTTCACTTTTCACAAAACTGAAGACATGGCTGAGCTACATACTGTACATTTATATATCAGAGATCTGTATTCTTCTTAAAGGTTTTCTTTGCTGCTTTCAGAATGTACCCGGGTGTTCACAAACAATTGACCACTTTCTGCAATTTGGCTAATAAAGTGTCTATCCACCCAGAAATCATTCCAACTTTGTACATAAGAGCTGATCCATCGATCACTCCCTCCTCCTCAGCCATCTGCTTGCTTTGTGGTTCCCCCATCTTCTGCACCTCTGCCCCAGACCATTCATTAGTAACCCTCAGAGTTCCTTGCTTATCTCCAGTTTGGCCTTGTATTACACTTGTCCTTCCACCCTGTTACCAATCTATCTCAGTTGTGTCACCAGTGAGGGCCACATGAGAAGTGTCCACCTCATTCCCCTACTAGGAGCTCCAGTAAATCTTCATGGTTGGTCTGTGATTTTTACATCTTCTTGGTGAGACCCTACTGAATGAGCTCTTCCACTCTAATTACCCATCCAGTCCATGTGGTAGTGTGTACCCGTGATTTGGTCTTATATTGCTCACACACTTGGTCAGACCTTTGATGTTCACGTTAGATCACACCTTGGTGGTCCCAGTAATGGCCATTGTATCTTCTCTATTCCAGGGAAATGTGGGAAGGTTGGTGGAGTCATATCAGAATATAAACATGCTTATCCAGAGAAGAAATATTATGAATCAGGATGAGGAAGTGGCGCTAACCGTGCCCCTCTGGATATCGGCCCAATTACAGCTAAATCCGATGTATACCAGTCAATGGCATCAACATCTGGAATGTCACTAAGGATTTTCTGTATCTACTCACCAAGTAAGTCATAATTGTCCCCACTCATAGGTTGGGATCACCTCTTATACCCCATAAGTAAGGTCGCCATGCTGTGTGTGACAATATGGAGGATGGTTTTCTATTTTACTTCTCCAAAACTCAGACAAATAAAAGTATGGACGGAAGCAGGGCAATCAAGAGCTTAACCCCTCCCCCTTCAGCGCAATCCTTACGTCTCTGCTATGGAACTGAATATTCAGCAATGACTTGCCAAAAGTAATAAAAATATCTCATTGTAAAACAAATAGGGCAAACAATCGGCATTTCTCTTTGGTGATGAAAAAGGATTTTATTTTTATATACAAAACACCACAGAAAGAAAAAACCAACAAAACTGAAAAAAAAACATACTTATTTTTCTAATTTTATCAGAGTTAGTTTAGAAAAAAAACTATTGTATAGAATGAAAAAAAATAAATAGGTTTTTTTCTGTATATTCTCCTTTTGAAAAAATGAGACCAAAATTATTAATTCTACTGCTTAGTGTGTTGCAAAGTTATTATATTTGAAATAAAGGGTTCCTTTTTAATTTTCTGCTTTAAAAAAAAAAACAGGACAATTAAAAAAAAAAAACAAATGAACAGAATATAAAAAAATAAAATATTAATAAATGGGGAAACATTAGTGTAAAAAAAAAAATAATCAACAGGGAAAATGACAGCTAAGGGGAGAAGGAAAGGAGATAATGAGGGCTGATCAGAGTATATTAAAGTTTAGCACATGGTTAGGTGTGAAGAACACATTTTTATATAATAAATCTATAATATATGCAGTATATTATAATGTTTAATATTTTATACTGGATTTATACAGCGCGGCCGCAGTTTGCCTCAGCGCTTTTACATTCGGTGGGAGGAACAGTACAAAGTCGAGACAGTCAGTAACAATAGATTTCAATACACTTGAGGTGATCGAGGGCCGGGCTCCATAGAGCTTACAATCTAGGAGGGAGAGGGATAGTGGTACAGGAGAAGTGGCCTGTGGGGATGGAGTGGTAGGAAGAGTAGATGAGACGTTCAGTATGATTCTGAGGGAGGGGTAGGCTTCCTTGAAGAGGTGGGTTTTTCAGAGTGTCGCGCTAAAGGTAGGAGCAGAGTTAGGGTGATAGTCTTATGGATTGGGGTAGGAGTTTTCCAGGATGATGGGAGGAACGCCTGGAGAAGTCCTGGAGGCTGGGTCGTGGGACGTAGGAGATAAGGGAGCTAGAGAGTAGGTAGGGTTCTTGTGAGGAGCGGAGAGAGTACGGTGTATTTTTGGGTATAATTTTTTGATATTATTAGAGGACATAGGGATGGGTGATGTAGTTTGGTTTTATGGCGGAGTGGCGAGTATAAAAACAGCTTTTATACATCAGTGTTTAGCGTTTTGAATTTTATCCAGGTCTTTGGGCAATTGAGAATGCCAGTGAATGGGAATTGGCTAGATGGGGGTGGTGGCGGGATACGGGGAGCGGTTATGGTAAGGTGGAGAGTCTGGCCACAGCATTCAAGATAGAATGATGAAGCGGGGATAGCCTGGTGTGAAGGCTAAAGGCGGACTTGTGAGGAGGGTGTTACACTAGTCAAGGCAGAGAAATAATATAGGGAGTGAATTGAGCTGCTTAGTGGTCACTCTGGGGTTAGGAACAAACGCTATTTTGGAGATGTTGCGGAGGTGAAGTCTACATGAGTTTTTGTCAGCGATTGGACCTGGGGTGGTAAAGTGGACAGATGGATTTTTTTTTTTTGGGTGGGGCTGATTGGTGGCGTATGTTGGTCGTGATGGAGAAGTCGGGGAGGGGTATTTTGGGCTAGGGGAGAAGTCGAGGAGCATCGGTTTTGGAAAGATTTAGTTTGAGGAGAAGTGGAGCGACATCCAATCCGATATGTCGCTTAATTGTTAGGGCTTGTGATACGGGCGGATGGACTGAAGGGTGAGGTGAGGGTTAGAGAGATAGATTTGCGTGGTCGTCGGCATTAGAGATGGTACTTGAAGCCGTGAGAGTGTATATCAATTGGCCAAGGGAGGGAGGTGTAGATGGAGAAGAGAAGGGGCCCGAGGACAGAGTTCCGTGAGGGGAACCCCAACAGAGAGGGGGTAGTGAGGAGAGAGGAGGGCAGCATTATAGGTAACACTGAAGGGTAATATTGTGATAGATAGCGTTGTGGATGAGAGGCAGGAGAGAGCGGAGTCTCTGTGGCAAAAGAGTGTAGTTTTTTGAGGAGGAGGGGGGGGTGGTCAACATGTCAAAGTTGCTTCAGAGAGGTCGAACAAGTGTATACTTTGTATCTCTCTATTCCCATCTGATCGATGTTTAAAACAATTGTTACTTTAGTATCTAGACTCCAGTTTGATCAATGTTTATAGAATAGAGATGAGCGAAGTATTATCAAAAAAATTTGATTCGGCTTATCGGCTGAGATTCAGCGAAATTTCCAGTTAGAAATTCGATTCGCGATTGCAGAATTTATTCGCTATACGAAGATGACTTAATAAAAAGGGGTTTAAACCTAGGCATTCAGTAGAGCCTTTGTAAAATTAGTGCAGAGGGCGACACTGAG
Organism: Staurois parvus; assembly: GCA_951230385.1. Taxonomy (NCBI): domain Eukaryota; kingdom Metazoa; phylum Chordata; class Amphibia; order Anura; family Ranidae; genus Staurois; species Staurois parvus. The sequence goes on from CATNWA010021715.1 coordinate 64,320, forward strand.
GGGGAACCTTTAATTTAGGATGCCCTTGGGGAGATGAGGACGAGAAGAAGGAGATAGGAAGAAGCGAGAAGTGACGGAGAAGAGGAGAAGGAGAAGGATGAGAAGAGGGAGAAGGTGAGAAGGATGAGAAGAAGGAGAAGGTCAAAGGGAAAGAAGGAGAAGGATGAGGGAAGAAGGAAGGGGAAGGGAGGAAAGAAGGAGAAATGATGAAGTTTGAGAAGGAGAAGGACAGAAGAAGAAAATGAGAAGAAGGAGAAAGGAAGGAGAGGAAGATGAGAGAAGAAAGAGAAAGAAGGGGAAGGGAAGGAGAAGAAGGTACGGTGATGTAAGAAGGAGAAGGAGTGAGAATGAAGGAGAAGGAAAAGGAGTGAGAAGAAGGAGAAGGATTTGAGAAGAAGGGCGGAAGGTTAAGAGAAAGAAGGAGAAAAGCAGAAGGGGGAGGGATGAGGAAGGAGAAGGATGAGAAGAAGGAGAATGAGAGGGACAGAGAAGGATGAAAGAGGATTAACGAAAAGGAGAAGGAGGAGAGGAGAGAAGTTAGAAAGGAAAGGTAGAGGGAAAGAAAAGAAGGAAGAAGGAGTTGTATTGGAAGAGAAGGGTGGGAGTAGGAGAGAAAGAAGGAGGAAAGAAGATGAGAGAAGTAGAAGAGATTAGGAGGAAGATTAGAGAAAGAGAAGAAAAGAAGGATGGAAAGAAGTGAGAAGGAGAAGCGGGATGAGAGAAGAGACTTTAAGGGAGAAGAAGGAGTGAAGGAAAGGAAGGAGAAGAGAAATAGAAAAGAAAGAAGGGGGTTGAGAAAAAGGAGAAGGATGAAAGAAGAGTAGAAGAAGAAGAAGATGAGGAAGAAAAGGAGAAAGGGATTAGAAGAGAGGAAGTTATGTGAAAGTTGTCTGTCTATTTCTGGACAGTTTTGGGACAAATTAAGTACAGAAGGGCGGTTGGGTAAAGTGAAAGATAAAGTATCAAAAAATTTGTTTCATAAATGAAACATTCTGCAAAAATACACTTAGAGGGAGCTTTGCAGATAAACTTTTTGAGAGAACCGTACCAGGGTTAGTGGAAGAATTAATCTTTAGGGTTTTTCAGACCGGTTTATTTTTGGAAAGGAGACGGTTCATCCGATAAGAAGAAGGAAAGAAAGGATGAGGGGGAGGATGAAGAAGAAGAAGAAAAAAAGTAGGATGAAAATAAGAATAATTACAAGCTCCGGCAAAAAGTGGTATGTGCAGAGTTCTTATATTTCTGAACAGTTTGAAAAAAAATTTGTAAAGGGAAAAATAAAGAAAAATTTCTGAACATGTACAGCCGTATTGGAAAACATCTGTAAAATGGAAACTAGAATAGATACAAATGTTTTTTCAACCGCTGTACATGTGAAGGAACTGTCAGAGAAATGAGAAAATAGCGGAGCTCTCTGCAGGGAACATACATTTTGCCAGCTAAGTGGGTGAAAGCAAAAAAAATTATGTGATTCTCGGTTTATGTGCAAAGTAGAAAAATTTCGGATTCGACGCAAAAAATAAAACGGAAGGAAATTTCGTATCGATAAATTCCGGTTCGGGGGGTTCGAGGTTTCGCTCTCTCTCTTTATAAACAATGTTTACTTTGTATCTATCTATCCTCCCGTCTCTGATCGAATGTTTATAAACAAGAATTACTTTGTATCTCTCGCATCTCCCGTCTGAATCGATGTTTATAAACAAAGAACAAAATTTGGTGAGATCTCCCGTCTGACAAAGGAATCGATGTTTAAAAAATGTCTTACTTTGTGTATCTCTAGTCATATCACAGATCTGAAAAATGTTTATAAACAATGATACTTTATATCTCTCTATCTCTCGTTCTGATCGATGTGTTTAGAAAACAATGTTAACTTTGTAGAGAAGAAAATCTCCGTCTGCAGAATCGAGTTTTTAAAAACATGTTACTTTGTATCTCTATCTCCCGTCTGAGCGATGTTTATAAACAATGTTACTTTGTATCTCTCTATCTCCCGTCTGATCGATGTTTATAAACAATGTTACTTTGTATCTCTCCATCCCCATCTGATCCATGTTTATAAACAATGTTACTTTGTATCTCTCTATCTCCCGTCTGATCGATGTTTATAAACAATGTTACTTTGTATCTCTCTATCTCCGTCTGATCGATGTTTATAAACAATGTTACTTTGTATCTCTCTATCTCCCGTCTGATCGATGTTTATAAACAATGTTACTTTGTATCTCTCTATCTCCCGTCTGATCGATGTTTATAAACAATGTTACTTTGTATCTCTCTATCTCCCGTCTGATCGATGTTTATAAACAATGTTACTTTGTATCTCTCTATCTCCCGTCTGATCGATGTTTATAAACAATGTTACTTTGTATCTCTCTATCTCCCGTCTGATCGATGTTTATAAACAATGTTACTTTGTATCTCTCTATCTCCCGTCTGATCAGTGTTTATAAACAATGTTACTTTGTATCTCTCTGTGTTTATAAACATTGTGTTAGTCTATTTTGAAAGCAACTACAGTTGGGATGTGGGGGTGGGTGGGACGGCGGGAGCAGAGCAGGATGTACTACACGTGTTCTGTGTATTCCCATGCAGTATTGTGGGGGTGGGGTACGCTCGGTTCCCCCAGTGGTGCGGTTAGCGGTAGGTAATTCATTATCTGGTTTCTGGTTCCGTCTCTCATTCTGTTTTCTTTCATTCCAGCTGACGTTCCATCCGCCTCCAATCATTCTCTGCCCTGGAGGTGAGTATCTCTTAGATCTACCATCTAGTCCAGCCATTGGCATCTTGTGTACTCCGCTACAGTCTATAGCCCCTCCACCACCTTCACAGCATGCAGACGTCATACCGCCTGACAATACAGGGATTCTTCAGACAGAAGAGGACTGCAACAATACATGTGTTCTGGGAATAGAAATAGATGGGGAGAGGGAAGGAGGGGGTCTGACATTGCTAATCTCCTTCTGGATATGCCAATTGCCTGGCTGTTGTGGGAATAAAATGTCCTCCATGCTTCCTGATTCACCAGCATCATTTACTTGTATTATCAGTGTCACGGATCCACCCCACACGCACAGTGACTAGCTAACCGAGGCGTGCACGTGCAGCCATGACTTGGGGTAAGAGGGAATAAGGGGGACTTAATCTGAATATATATCCGTATATAAGACTGGCCATGATAAACTTTCACAGCCCGCACTACCTCTGGCCACCACTAGAGGGAGACTCCACTCCAATCCAGCTGGCTGACCTCACACACAGACAGACACGAATCATATATACAATCTGGTGCATGCTAAGGGTTGAAGAGCAGCCTAGCGATCGACACATCCTTCTAGGATTCCTCCAGCTATACTACAAGCTAGAACCCCAGTGTTAATCACTCTTCCACTGTCCACACACCCCCACACCAGACACACCCCTCCCCCACACACCCCCACACCAGACACACCACAAACGGTAGCTTGCCACCATCCAACAGTTTTACTGGCCTGCTGGGACACCCCACAAACACAGATCTCCTTCTGGCAGACCTGTTACCTTTACAATCTGCACGCCACCTGCCAACACGCAGTGCGATTGCATACAGATTGGCAATGAACTTGATTGAGCGTTTAAAGGCACTAAAATACAATACAATCTAATCTCTCCGGAGATATGAGCCCGAGCTTAAATACACAGAAGTCACTTATTTTAAGATTTAATATCCCAACAGTGGGCAGTGAATAAAATATGTACAAAAGTATAAAAAGTTACAGATAATACAAGAAATACAAGAAGACACACAATTGGCTACTCACTATAAAATAAAAGGGAATAAAACCAGAAATAAAACTTTTACCGAGATCTATCCTGTGACTGGAGCAAGTCAGAGAGTCCGCAATCCGTCAGTCAATAGAACCGGCTCCATACGAATCACAACGTCCATATCTCAGGTCCTCAATTTATGGGAATGTGGATGTGGGCTGGACATTAGCCCTTGGCCAATCGCCTCTGGGGGGGTGTTCCTGTACCAGCCCCACAGGACGTTCTGGGTACTGAAATGCCCAAAGTCGATTGGACCAGGAACGGTTTGAATCTCCAAGTCAGGGATTGAATTTCCAACACCAGCGCATCAGTCCGATCACAACAGTACCAATCACTGTTCAGCTGTCACAATCAGGAGCCATATAACCATTTTCTGCATTTTCTCTGGCATTCTACAGAGGCTACAAATACAGTTTTACATGCAGATGTAGCCTACAGTGTGTCCAATCAGAAGGAAGTATTTTCATCTCTCTGCAACTAATATTTTAGCTTTTATGAGAGATGAAATAGATTCCATTGATCTGTGTATATTGATCAAACCTCCAAGGCACATCGGAACCACCTCTGGTCTCCCTCTGTGTCATGAAGCCAAACCGTCTAGAGCCTTTTCCTTCCAGATTTCCCAGAAGGTGACAAATCTTATTGGCATCCAGGTGTCACCCTCCTTCCAGAGGAAGCTCTGTCCCTTCAGATGCTAATTGGTGACCATATGCCTCTGCCTTAATTCTGAATACATCTTATATTATTATAACATGGAATGAGCTAAATCTACATTGTTATATTTCTACAGATCACATCTCAGCTACTCAAATCTTACATTTATGTCACAATCAGTCCCATGCAGATCCCTCCCATATCTGAAGTCACTATCAGTATATACAATGTAACAGATCCCCTTCCCTCCCATATCTGAAGTCACTGTCAGTATATACAATGTAACAGATCCCCTTCTCTCCCATATCTAAAGTCACTGTCAGTATATACAATGTAACAGATCCCCTTCCCTCCCATATCTAAAGTCACTGTCAGTATATACAATGTAACAGATCCCCTTCCCTCCCATATCTAAAGTCACTGTCAGTATATACAATGTAACAGATCCCCTTCCCTCCCATATCTGAAGTCACTGTCAGTATATACAATGTAACAGATCCCCTTCCCTCCCATATCTAAAGTCACTGTCAGTATATACAATGTAACAGATCCCCTTCTCTCCCATATCTAAAGTCACTGTCAGTATATACAATGTAACAGATCCCCTTCCCTCCCATATCTAAAGTCACTGTCAGTATATACAATGTAACAGATCCCCCTATTGTCAGTAGATACAATGTAACAGATCCCCCTATTGTCAGTATATACAATGTAACGGATCCCCCATTGATAGTAGATATCGCTCCTGGTCACACTGAGCCCCCACCATCTCTATGTCATGGTGTCCCGGTGTTGCGTCATGCACTGTTGCGTGTTTTTTGCTCGTCTCACATAGGGCAGATGGTTCATTTGAAGGCACAACAAATGCGGAAGGAAACTCTTGCACCTTTTTTTAGCTTTTTTGTCACATTTGCTGTGTTTTTGCACACAGATCTGCCTCTGCTTGCCGTGTTTGGGATGCCATTAATGATGAATGTATGAGAATGCGGCCTGATTGGCTGGAAGGTTGATAGTCGCAGGTTCTGATGGTGGACTAGAGAAGGATGGAAGGGGGACAGGGTGGAGGTATAAATGGGGGAAGTGGTAGATTTTGGCTGTCTCATCCTCCATTATATTCCCATTATCACCCCCTTGAATACATCACGGGGGGGAGAATAAGGTTCAGGGAAGATGGGATTTTCAGCACAAAACCAAAATAAAGAACAACGGGGTCATGATGTTAACCCCTCCTTCTTCAGAGGATCCCCCCCCCATCCTCCAGAGGATTCCCCCTTTCTTACCAGGACATTGTTTTGCATTACAGTGCTGTGTTACTTTAATTGACAAATTGCGCTGTCATGCAACATTATGAAAAATGAGCCCAACAATTTTGAGAAAAAAAACAATATTTTGGACTTTTTGCTGTTAAACATTTCCAGCAAAAAAATTGTAAAAATCCAATTTTATCATAAATTTAAGCAAAATCTATCCTGCTCCGTGTCTTTGCTAAAAAAATCCCAATACATGTAAATTAATTGGTTTATGTGAAAGTTATAGCGTCTACAAATGGCGGGATAGATACTGGGATTTGTTTTTCATTTTTACTAGTAATGGCAGTGATCAGCGAATTATAGTGGAGCTGCAGGAGACATTCTGACACTGGGGGGGGGGGGGGGGGGGACTGACTTGGTGTCACTGACATCCCCAGTGACACCAATACAGTGATCAGTGCTAAAAAAAGCACTGACACTATACAATGGCACTGGGCAGGAAGGGGTTAACATGAGGGGTGATTAAAGGGCTAACTGTGTGCTGGGTGTGTTTTACTGGGGGATGGGGTCTGTATGCTTCACTGTACTCACACTGCTCTGGATGGCTGTGCTGTGCAGTGTGCCTGAGCTGACAGGGAGTAGGACTGTTAGCAAACAAAACAGTCCTCCTCCTCGATGGTGATCATCAGAAATCACCGGGGCACCGGCAAGTAATTACCGGCCGAGACCCAGTGATTGACAGCCACGGCTGCAAATGTAACTCTCGTGCGCCCCCTACCCATGGATGCAAAATCCCATATATATACGTCAGGGAGGGCCCTACCCTGTGACGTCACTCCGCACGGCCCACGTGGACAGCCGGCGGCCATTTTGGTTACTGTCCTTCACCAGCATGTGAGTGTGTTTTTTTGCTTTGCTATCACCCCTACATTCTACTACAATTACTACACTATTGGAATTTCTTCTGTTTGGCTCGTTTATTACGAGCCCCCCCCCCCCAAGGCGGACCCTGGTGACCCTGCATTACCTGCGTGTTTGGTTCCCCCTGCTGTTGGGAGAGTGTATCTCTGGTGCCTGGATATCCTGATGGTGTGCTACCTTCCTAGCTGATGCTTGCCAGATGACCCCCATTGTTCCAGTTTCCAGATGCTGATGACCAGGAGTTGGTCTTGATTTACTCAAATGCGCATTAATTTGCGCTTTCTGGTTAGTGCAATCTACACTCATCCTTTTAAACACCGCGGTCACAGATTGTCACACATTGTACTATACTATTGAACTGTTTATTTGGCTCTCATCACTAATATGCACCTCATGACGTCAAGTCTGGACGGTTTCACGTGTCATTATTTGCAACGCCATAGAGCGCCAATTTATATGTTTGATCGCTGATGCTGCTTTCATTATACAGTGGGGATGGAAAGTTTGGGCACCACAGCTAAAAATTTGTATTAATGTGCATCAAGAAGCCAAGGAAAGATGGAAAAATCTCCAAAAGCGCATCAAATTACAGCCCCCCCCCCCCTTTAGACATTCTATATAATATGTCAACAAAAGTTTAGTTTTTATTTCCATCATTTACAGTTGTGTCCAAAATTATTCAACCCCCAATGACTTTTTCTGTAAAGGGGTTTAGGGACTATAGTGTACATTTGGAATTGTATTCAGAATCAAATCCTACAAGGACGTTTGTAACTACCCAAATGACAACTAAAATGACATCAATTGTTTATGTAATACAGTAGTAATTGGTTCTTATGTGGTTTCTTCATTGCCACAATTATTCAACCCCTTAAAGACTACCACTCTGAAGAACAGAGGTTCATACAGGTGCTTTCCATCAGGTATTGAAAACACCTGTGGATGTCACGAGCAGCAATCAAGCATATATAAGCACCAATTAGGCAGCTTTAAAAATGACTGTGATACTCAGCTCCTTCTAGACATTTACTGGTGTGGTTACAAACATGGTGAAGGCAAGAGAATGGTCCAGGAAGACAAGAGAAGAGGTGATTTCTCTTCACAGGAAGGGCAATGGCTATAAGAAGATTGCAAAGATGTTAAAACATACCAAGAGACACCTTAGGAAGCATCATTCGCAAATTCAAGGCAAAGGGCACTGTTGAAAACGCTACCTGGTCGTGGCAGAAAGAAGATGCTGACTTCGACTGCTGTGCGCTACCTGAAGCGTAGAGTGGAGAGAAGTCCCCGTGTGACTGCTGAGGAACTGAGAAAAGATTTGTCAGATGTGGGTACAGAAGTTTCAGCCCAGACAATAAGACGCACACACTGCGTTATGAAGGCCTCCGTGCCAGAACTCCCAGGCGTACCCCTTGCTGTCTCCAAAGAATAAGAAGAGTCGACTGCAGTATGCCAAAGCCATGTGGACAAACCACAAAAGTTGTGGGATAGTGTTCTGTGGACTGATGAAACAAAATTAGAACTGTTTGGGCCCATGGATCAACGCTATGTTTGGAGGAGGAAGAAAACAAGGCCTATGATGAAAAGAACACCTTGCCTACTGTGAAGCATGGTGGGAGGGTCAATCATGCTTTGGGGCTGTTTTGCTTCTGCAGGTACAGGGAAGCTTCAGCGTGTGCAAGGTACCATGAATTCTCTTCAGTACCAGGAGATATTGGATGGAAACGTGATGCAGTCCGTCACACACCTGAGGCTTGGGAGACGTTGGACCTTTCAACAGGACAATGATCCCAAGCATACCTCCAAGTCCACTAGAGCATGGTTGCAGAGGAAAGGCTGGAACATTTTGGAGTGGCCATCGCAGTCACCAGACTTAAATCCGATTGAGAACCTCTGGTGGGACTTAAAGAAAGCAGTTGCAGTGCGCAAGCCTAAGAATGTGACTGAAACTGGAGGCCTTTGCCCATGAAGAATGGGCGAAGATACCCGTAGATCGCTGCAAGACACTTGTGTCAAGCTATGCTTCACGTTTAAAAGCTGTTATAACTGTAAAAGGATGCTGTACTAAGTACTAAGATTGAATGTCACTTGGGGGTTGAATAAAACTGATAATGCTGTGAGCACAGAAAAGACATTTGTGGTTATTTCATTATAACTGTTATGTTATATTTGTCTGACCTACAAGTGCCTCTTTAATGTAAATGTAAGCAAGATGACTGAATGATCAAAAGCAATGTCAAACTGGCCAAAACACTCAATTTTCAGTGGGGGTTGAATTTTGGACACAACTGTACACTTTCAGAATAACAGAAAACAAAAAAATGGCGTCTGCAAAAGTTTTGGGCCCCCAGCAGAATTTATATAGCATGCACTGCCCCCTTTGCCAAGCTGAGACCTGCCCAGTGTCATGGATTGTTCTCAATCATCGTCTGGGAAGACCAGGTGAATATCAATCTCAAAGGTTTTTTAAATGCCCAGACTCATCTGACCTTGCCCCAACAATCAGCACCATGGCTTCTTCTAAGCAGTTGTCTAGAAAACTGAAAACTGAAAATAGTTGACGCTCACAAAGTGGAGAAGGCTATAAGAAGATAGCAAAGCGTTTTCAGATGTCAATATCCTCTGTTCGGAATGTAATTAAGAAATGGCAGTCATCAGGAACAGTGGAAGTTAAAGCAAGATCTGGAAGACCAAGAAAAATATCAGACAGAACAGCTCGCAGGATTGTGAGAAAAAACAATTCAAAACCCACGTTTGACGGCACGATCCCTCCAGAAAGATCTGGCAGACACTGGAGTTGTGGTCACTATTCCACTATAAAGAGATACTTGTACAAATATGGTCTTCATGGAAGAGTCATCAGAAGAAAACCTCTTCTACGTCCTCACCACAAAAATCATCGTTTGAACTTTGCAAATGAACATATAGACAAGCCTGATGCATTTTGGAAACAAGTTCTGTGGACCGATGAGTGTTAAAATTGAACTTTTTGGCCGGAATGAGCAAAGGTACGCTTGGAGAAGAAGGAGCACAGAATTTAATGAAAGGAACGTCTGTCCAACTGTTAAGCATGGGGTTGGATCAATCATGCTTTGGGGTTGTGTTGCAGCCAGTGGCACAGGGAACATCTCACGAGTAGAAGGAAAAATGGATTCAATAAAATTTCAGCAAATTTTGGATGGTAACTTGATGCCATCTGTGAAAAAGCTGAAGTTAAAGAGAGGATGGCTTCTACAAATGGATAATGATCCTAAACACACCTCGAATCACGGGGGATTACATCAAGAGGCGTAAACTGAAGGTTTTGCCATGGCCTTCACAATCTCCTGACCTCAACATCATTGAAAATCTATGGATAGTCGGTATAAAGAGCCGTGCGTGACAGACAGCCCAGAAATCTCAAAGAACTGGAAGACTTTTGTAAGGAAGAATGGGCAAAGATCCCTCAAACAAGAATTGAAAGACTCTTGGCTGGCTACAAAAAGTGTTTACAAGCCGTGATACTTGCCAAAGGGGGCAGTACAAGATATTAACTCTGCAGGGGGCCCAAACTTTTGCAGACGCCATTTTTTTGTTTTCTGTTATTTTGAAAGTGTAAATGATGGAAATAAAATCTAACTTTTGTTGACATATTATAAGAATGTCTAATCTGTAATTTGATGCCTTTTGGAGATTTTTCCATCTTTCCTTGGCTTCTTTATGCACATTAATACACATTTTTAGCTGGGGGGCCCAAACTTTCCATCCCCACTATAATTATACTATTATCCATTTCAGCACCACAGAGCGCAATTTATATGACGTTTTGCCAGTACTATATTTTACGTGTTCTCTATATTATCCTTTTCCTATCAGCGCTGCATGTTTATATTTTAGGATCTTATAGAAGGTTTTTAGAGGTTTTTACCTTTCCTGCCAGCAGCTTTATCTATCCAGCACTCGTTTTAGTATCACTTATTACATATATATACGTGATTTGCGCACCCGTGCCACCCTGTGGCGGTATTTCTGCTATAGAGCGGTCGGGAAGCGGTTAAAATAATCGGAGGAAAGTTCAAAACGAATCTCAGAAAGTCCCACATTACTGAAAGAGTAGTTGATGCTCGGAATAAACTTCCAGCAGAGGCAGTGAGCCAGGCAACAGCAAATAGCTTGGAACATGCCTGGGAGAAGCATAGATCTATACTCAGACAAGTTAACAACAAAAAAGAATAAAAAGAAAACCCCCCACAAAAAAAAAACAGGCAGCTCGATGGACCACTCTGTCTTTTTCTGCCGTCACTTTTTTATCTTTCTATCATATTCATCCCCCGTCTTCTCACATCTCCTCCTCTCTCAGGAATATCGGGGTTTCCTGCTGTCTTGGTGTCATTCCTCCGATGGTGGTGAAGCTGATAGCCATTCTGGTGATTCTGATGGTGAAGATCTCCGGCTTTGTAAAGAGAAGATCCTCATCAGTGGAGGAGACTCCATGCCGCAGACAACCAGGTAATACCGACATCGGGAAACACCAGAGATGTGTCTTCGAGTTCCCCTATAATAGAGTTTTATTACCTGTTGGTTTGACCAGTAGAGCTGTTTTTTTTTTTCTACTTCCTTTAGCAAGGTGACAACGTTGTTTGTCAGTGTTTACAACATGATTGATTCCAGTGAGGGAAGGCCCTCCAATTTGGTCCTTATTACCTGCAGAACAGAAGCAGGTGAGGATCCACTAAAATCTTCCCAATGTTGGCTCTGGCCCATTGGTTTCTCCAGTTTAAACACCCCCATGTGACCTCTTCCTGTCCTCTCAGCCGCCCTGTCCTGCACCCTGTGTCTATAAGTGTACAGGAAGTCCAGTCCGCCCATTTATTGCACCCCCTCTTTACTAATGTGCTGAAATTGTTTTCTCTCATCAGATGTGAAGATGGAGAAATCCTCAAACCGGACAAGGATCAACGTCTACCATGAGGTGAGACCTCCATTGCTGCAACCAATCAGCAGCCAGCTTTTCTCTGATGACAGAACAATACAATATGAAAGGAAGCCTGTGATTGGTTATGTGGCCAAATGTGTCAGCACCTGTGGTAGTGAGCCCTTGTAGATACCCAACTTGGGGTTCCCAGTCTAAGCCCCAGCCTGCTTCTTCACCAGAGTCCCTGATGGTGGGGATGGACTTGCAGCAAGCTGGGACCAGGTCGCGGCCCCCGGGTACACCCAGCTGAGGATGATGAGGAGACCGCTCACAGGAGCAGAGTACAATGGGAGGAGACAAACGGAATCTGATAGACTAGCCGAGGTCAGGACCGGCAGAAAACAAGCACAGTCAGAGAACGAAGCCGGGGTCGGTACAGAGTAGTCAATGCAGGATACAGGAGATAGCAACACACAGGAGCTCCGACAACTAGGAAGTTGCTCAGGCAAAGTGGCCTAGACTGAGCATGTCTTATATAGGCAGGAAAACTAGGAGGCGGGACAGGAAGTGATGGAAGGGAAGGAAATCAAACCCAGAGAACAGCAGATGACGCCCAGAGGTGAGCACAGACAAACACACATGTGAAAGGGATCAGGAACAGCACTGCAGCAAGGAGGTAAGAACACAAACAAGAAACTGCAGGATAACTTGTGACCAAATGTAACCAAACTTGGTAAAGCAGAATGTCTATGGACTGTCTCCAGGACCGATGACTGATATTCTGAGTTTAGGTGGAGAATTTGCACCAAACATTGCTGGTTCATGAATTTAGGAAGCATTCAGGCTCACCTGCTCTTTTTTCTTGCAGAGCCCTTTTGATTAATCCCATAGACACCAATCACTGTGACCCAGGCCATAGCTGCCAGATCACCAGTCTGGGCCCGGTATTTACTAAAACTCAGGACACCAATAAGAAGCTTACAGGTGATTCTCATGGAAGGTCGAGGAGGTCCACAGATTGGGGGGGGGGGGGGGGGGGAGTGTTCATGAAAAGGGAACTCAGAGTATATAGAGAGCTCAGGATGGAAAAGATCCTCATGAGATATAGACAACCACGACATGACCTTCACCATGGGGCTCCCAGGTATCACTCACCACATACCACAATGTATACTAGACAACATTATCTGGGACTTTGTAGGTCACAAATAGAATCTTTTTTAACTGATATTCTTTATTTGAACAAGATTTTATATAGAAAGACATAAAAGTCTGATATCCCTGTAGCTGATTCAGAGTGTCCGGCCATCAGGAGAACCTCCCAGTCTGCCCTACGACTCCGACAACCAGTCTACCTGCTCATTGTACACAATGTATAACATCTAATATCAGTTCAGGATGTCCTAGGAAGGTTCACAGATGGCTAGAAGATAACGTCTCAATGACTTTCATGAACCAAAGGTCAGCTTCCCCAGGGGGGTGCAGGAGGATGATTCTGGAAGCCTTCCAATAGTATTCACTGAAGCTCTGCCAGTACCTCCAATGGTGCTCAACTATCCTTGCCAGGACTTCCAAAGTTCCCGGGAACAATGGTGGGTGTGTTTTCTGACCCAAAGTGTCATTCTTTAGAGTGGCTGATGATATGTCTTCTCACAAACTACCCCTTGTACAGAGAGTTTATAATACTTTACCTGTGAGATTGACATGACCATCGCTGACTGGACTGACTCTTCTTCCACCTACCTACCAAAACCGCTGCCTAGATCTGACTACTCTTCTGCCTGCCAAAACCCCTGGCGGGACTTGACTATTCATCTGTCTGCTGCCTGTCAAGACCCCTGCATGGACCTGACTACTCTTCTGCCTGCCAAAACCGCTGCCTAGACCTGACTACTCTTCTGCCTGCTGCTTTCCTAGACCCCTGGCTGGGCATAATTAATCTTCTGCCTGCCACATGCAAAGGCCCAAGCCTAGAGCTGACTTCTTTTCTGCCTGCTGCATGCCAAGACCCCTGCCTAGAGCTGACTTCTCTACTGCCTGCGGCCTGCCAAAACCCCTGCCTAGAGCTGACTTCTCTACTGCCTGCTTCCTGTCAAGACCCCTGCCTAGAGCTGACTTCTCTACTGCCTGCTTCCTGTCAAGACCCCTGCCTAGAGCTGACTTATCTTCTGCCTGCGGCCTGCCAAAACCCCCTGCTTAGAGATGACTTCTCTTCTGCCTGCTGCTTTCCTAGACCCGTGCCTGGCCATAATTAATCTTCTGCCTGCCACATGCAAAGACCCCTGCCTAGAGCTGACTTCTCTTCTGCCTGCGGCCTGCCAAAACCCCTGCCTAGAGCTGACTTCTCTACTGCCTGCGGCCTGCCAAAACCCCTGCCTAGAGCTGACTTCTCTTCTGCCTGCTTCCTGTCAAGACCCCTGCCTAGAGCTGACTTCTCTTCTGCCTGCTTCCTGTCAAGACCCCTGCCTGCACCTCACTACTCTTCTGCTTGCTACCTGCCAAGGCAGACATGGAGGACAAGTGGGAAGGAGTCAGGAGCCCCCCCTGCTGGCTGGATAGTACCAGCAATGGCTCATATTTCCTGGTTTCTGTAATATTGTTTAGTCCTGACAGTAATATATAAAGAATAGATCTGTCATCCTGCTATACTTCTGTCATCACTCAGCCTGCCACAGAGGAATGAAGGGGACACTTCGGCTGCTATGGGCAACACAGACAGTTCTTCTTTCATAAATTAGGCTGCAGTGCACCATCATGGAGGATTATGGGATGGAAATGTTCCCGCCCATCTTCTAATGATATCACTGTGGGAAGCTTCTTCTTGTTCTCAGCCCAGAATGTCTCCCGTATTCTCTATATATGTGTGCTGGAATACTCCATACACTGCCAGACTTCTGTCTCCTCTGCCTGAGTCTCAGGACTTCATCCTCATTCTTTATTTCCAGGTGACTGAAGAGCAGAAGATCACCGAGGATCCAGGAGACGGTCCAGAGCTGATCTATGAGGATATGGAGGTGGCCTCGTCTTGTGATCTGTATATATCTGCCTTATAGTGCCAACCATCTGTCACCACTGGGTGTCACTCCTTTGTCATGGGAGTCATTCATCTGTCACCAATGGGTGTCACTCCTTTGTCATGGGAGTCATTCATCTGTCACCAATGGGTGTCACTCCTTTGTCATGGGAGTCATTCATCTATCACCAATGGGTGTCACTCCTTTGTTATGCGAGTCATTCATCTGTCACCACTGGGTGTCACTCCTTTGTCATGGGAGTCATTCATCTATCACCAATGGGTGTCACTCCTTTGTCATGGGAGTCATTCATCTGTCACCAATGGGTGTCACTCCTTTGTTATGGGAGTCATTCATCTGTCACCAATGGGTGTCACTCCTTTGTTATGGGAGTCATTCATCTGTCACCAATGGGTGGCACTCTTTTTTCATGGGAGTAACTCATCTATCATGGATGGATATCACTTATCTGTCACCAGTGGATATGGATAATTTATCAGTGACAGGTGTCACTCATCTATCACTTAAAAGTAACTTTTCTGTCACTGAGAATGTCACTGATGGATGTCACTCATTTGTCATCGATGGGTGTCACTCATCTGTCACCGATGGATCTCTCATTGATTGGTGTCACTCATCCGTCACCGATGGGTGTCACTCTTCCATCTCGGATGGATGCCACTCTTCCATCTAGATGAGTGCCAATCTTCTGTCATCGATGGTTGCCACTCATCCGTCTCAGATGGGTGTCAGTAGTTTGCTCTGAGATGAACATTTCTCTGATGGCGGTGTGTGTACAGGAGGCTCCGCACTCCATGAATGTCATCAATGATCTGCCATCACTGATTGGTGTTGCTCTCCCATCTACAAGGGGTGTCACTCACCCATCATGGCTGCAAATGTGACTCTTGCGCACCCCCTACCCTTAGATGCAAAATCAAATATATATACATGATTTTGCGCACCGTGCCACCCTGTAGCGGTATTTCTGTTATAGGGTGGTTGGGAAACGGTTAAACGAATCTCAGAAAGTCCCACATTACTGAAAGAGTAGTTGATGCTCGGAATAAACTTCCAGCAGAGGCAGTGAGCCAGGCAATAGTAAATACTTCGAACATGCCTGGGAGAAGCATAGATCTATACTCAGACAGGTTAACAACAAAAAAGAATTAAAAAAAAAACAAAAAAAAAACCACCCCATCAAAAAAAAAAAAAAAACAGGCAGCTCGATGGACCACTCTGTCTTTTTCTGCTGTCAAAAACCCTGCCTAGAGCTGACTTCTCTACTGCCTGCTTCCTGTCAAGACGCCTGCATAGAGTTGACTTCTGTTCTACCTGCGGCCTGCCAAAACCCCTGCCTAGAGCTGACTTCTCTACTGCCTGCTTCCTGTCAAGACCCCTGCCTAGAGCTGACTTCTTTTCTGCTTGCGGCCTGCCAAAACCCCTGTCTAGAGCTGACTTCTCTACTGCCTGCTTCCTGTCAAGACCCCTGCCTAGAGCTGACTTCTCTACTGCCTGCTTCCTGTCAAGACCCCTGCCTAAAGCTGACTTCTCTTCTGCCTGCTTCCTGTGAAGACCCCTGCCTAGAGCTGACTTCTCTTCTGCCTGCTTCCTGTGAAGACCCCTGCCTAGAGCTGACTTCTCTACTGCCTGCTTCCTGTCAAGACCCCTGCCTAGAGCTGACTTCTCTTCTGCCTGCTTCCTGTCAAGACCCCTGCCTGCACCTCACTACTCTTCTGCTTGCTACCTGCCAAGGCAGACATGGAGGACAAGTGGGAAGGAGTCAGGAGCCCCCCCTGCTGGCTGGATAGTACCAGCAATGGCTCATATTTCCTGGTTTCTGTAATATTGTTTAGTCCTGACAGTAATATATAAAGAAAAGATCTGTAATCCTGCTATACTTCTGTCATCACTCTCAGCCTGCCACAGAGGAATGAAAGGGACACTTCGGCTGCTATGGGCAACACAGACAGTTTCTTCTTTCATAAATTAGGCTGCAGTGTACCATCATGGAGGATTATGGGATGGAAATGTTCCCGTCCATCTTCTAATGATATCACTGTGGGAAGCTTCTTCTTGTTCTCAGCCCAGAATGTCTCCCGTATTCTCTATATATGTGTGCTGGAATACTCCATACACTGCCAGACTTCTGTCTCCTCTGCCTGAGTCTCAGGACTTCATCCTCATTCTTTATTTCCAGGTGACTGAAGAGCAGAAGATCACCGAGGATCCAGGAGACGGTCCAGGGCTGATCTATGAGAATATGGAGGTGGCCTCGTCTTGTGATCTGTATATATCTGCCTTATAGTGCCAACCATCTGTCACCACTGGGTGTCACTCCATTGTCATGGGAGTCACTCACCTGTCACCCATGGGTGTCACTCCTTTGTCATGGAAGTCATTCATCTGTCACCAATGGGTGTCACTCCTTTGTCATGGGAGTCATTCATCTGTCACCAATGGGTGTCACTCCTTTGTCATGGAAGTCATTCATCTGTCACCAATGGGTGTCACTCCTTTGTCATGGGAGTCATTCATCTGTCACCAATGGGTGTCACTCCTTTGTCATGGGAGTCATTCATCTGTCACCAATGGGTGTCACTCCTTTGTCATGGGAGTCATTCATCTGTCACCAATGGGTGTCACTCCTTTGTCATGGGGAGTCATTCATCTGTCACCAATGGGTGTCACTCCTTTGTCATGGGAGTCATTCATCTGTCACCAATGGGTGTCACTCCTTTGTCATGGGAGTCATTCATCTGTCACCAATGGGTATCACTCCTTTGTCATGGGAGTCACTCATCTGTCACCAATGGTGTTACTCTTTTGTCATGGGAGTCACTCACCTGGCACCAATGGGTGTCTCTCTTTTGTCATGGGAGTCATTCATCTGTCACCACTGGGTGTCACTCCTTTGTCATGGGAGTCACTCGTCTGTCACCAATGGGTGTCACTCTTTTTTCATGGGAGTAACTCATCTATCATGGATGGATATCACTTACTTATCTGTCACCAGTGGATATGGATAATTTATCAGTGACAGGTGTCACTCATCTATCACTTAAAATGTGACTTTTCTGTCACTGAGAATGTCACTGATGGATGTCACTCATTTGTCATCGATGGGTGCCACTCATCTGTCACCGATGGATCTATCATTGATTGGTGTCACTCATCCGTCACAGATGGGTGCCACTCTTCCGTCTCGTATGGGGTGCCACTCTTCCGTCTCGTATGGGTGCCACTCTTCTGTCTCGGATGGGTGCCACTCTTCTGTCATTGATGGTTGTCACTCATCTGTCATCGATGGTTGTCACTCTTCCATCTCAGATGGGGTGTCACTCATCTGTCACGGATGGGTGTCAGTAGTTTGCTCTGAGATGAACATTTCTCTGATGGCGGGTGTGTGTACAGGAGGCTCTGCACTCCACGAATGTCATCAATGATCTGACATCATTGATTGGTGTCGCTCTCCCATCTACAATGGGTGTCACTCATCCGTCATGTATGGGTGTCAGTAGTTTACATTTCTCTGATGGCGGTGTGTGTACAGGAGGCTCCGCACTCCACGAATGTCATCAATGATCTGCCATCATTGATTGGTGTCGCTCTCCCATCTACAATGGGTGTCACTCATCCGTCATGGATGGGTGTCAGTAGTTTGCTCTGAGATGAACACTTCTCTGATGGCGGTGTGTGTGTACAGGAGGCTCCGCACTCCATGAATGTCATCAATGATCTGCCATCATTGATTGGTGTCGCTCTCCCATCTACAATGGGTGTCACTGATCCGTCATGTATGGGTGTCAGTAGTTTGCTCTGAGATGAACATTTCTCTGATGGCGGTGTGTGTACAGGAGGCTCCGCACTCCATGAATGTTATCAATGATCTGCCATCATTGATTGGTGTCGCTCTCCCATCTACAATGGGTGTCACTCATCCGTCATGGATGGGTGTCAGTAGTTTGCTCTGAGATGAACACTTCTCTGATGGCGGTGTGTGTACAGGAGGCTCCGCACTCCATGAATGTCATCAATGATCCGCTTCATCCATCATCACTCCATTATATAACTGGTTGGGGGTTTTATATGTTTTGTAGATTCTTCTTTCACTGTAAAGTATTTTTGTAATTGCTAATACTGGAATGTGACAATTATTTGCACTGTGTATACAGCAACCCTTGGCGATAATCATGGAGTCACAGAGATCCTCTGCGGAGCTCCTCCAGATTATTATCTCTACAATTATAATAAGGAACGTCACTGAGTGCAGAGAAAACTAGGAACAAACAAAATATAAAAGGCCCAACAATACAAATAAAATGTATAATGTGAAGAGAGAATAACAGCAAATGTCGGCATGTTAGTGGAGGCAATAAAAAACGTGACACTTCAGCGCTCAGAAATCAGCGGCGGCACCCATCGCATGAACCGCATGTCACATGGTCTTCACCCAACCAGGGACTGGAAAGTAGTGGTGGTGCAGCCCTCCTCTGATGGGGGAAATCCTGCACAGAACATAAAAACCACAGAGGGCACAACAACCTGGAGGATTGTATTAGACAATATAATAACCAATAAATATCTCACAAGTCTAGTGATCTGTAGGCATGGAGATGTATAAAGCACACAATGTAAGAGACCGCTCTGCACCTCCACCTGAAACAGGATGACAAAAAGCAGCTGACGCGTTTCAGGGGCCCAATCCCCTTCCTCAGAGCTATGGCTAATGTCTGCCAACCCTCCACCTCCTTAGATAGCATCAATTATTTGGATAGCCCACCTACCATCGGTGGGGGGGGACAAAGGAAGGGAGGGAGTTTCTTCAAGGAGACAAAGCCTGCTGACTACAGCCTGTACATACATACATACATACTGAATATACATAGAGTACATGTATGTACATAGTAGATAGGCTGTGTCTCCTTTAAAAAACTCTCCCTCATTTTGTTTTTTTCTCCGCCCCCCGATGGTAGGTGGGCAATCCAAATAATTGATGCTATCTAAGGAGGTGGAGGGTTGGAAGACATTAGCCATAGCTCTGAGGAAGGGGATTGGGTCCCTGAAATGCGACAGTAGGTGGGCTATCCAAATAATTTATGCGAAGGTAAATCGTCCCTAACAATCCACATATTAAATGCAGCTTGAGGAGCAGACAACGCTGACCTATGGAAGCAGCCCGCAACCCCCCCGCAGCCCGCAGCCCGCAACCCCAACACTGCCTCTCCGGTTTGGCAAAATCAATGAAATGATGAGGTTGAAGGATCCAATAGTTTGACGTTATAATAAGGAGAAGCTTAGACAGATCCGGTTTCCATGGCTAGACTCGACTATTCCTCTGCATATAAGAACATGTTGGCCACCACCAATCCTGTGGACTATGGGCCATAAAAGTCTTTCACACACAAACTGACTATAACTATTCTCTTCATGCCTGTGGAACCCGTTCTTTCTTTTGAATCCTGACATTTCTTCACAAGGTTTACCTCAAGTCCCCTTCCCATAAAAGTGGTGTCAACCTGAACCAGGAACATCGTTTCATACTTTCTAGAACTACCCCTCTGTCTTCCCGTTCTGAAGGGAAGTCCAACAACTAGTTCTTCAGCTAACTTTAGTCAGCCTGAGGCAGAATCTTACTAGCCATCTACTCAACATTAATGTGATCTCAGTGAAATGCTACAAACTGTCCCTGACATTCCACTTATTAAATGCAGCTTGAGCATTGTAATGGAACCGACCCCAGACTGCACTTGGTATTTCCGTTAGACTACCGCTTCCCCGTCCGAACACCGACCACAGACACCACAGCCGACCATACAAGACTAGATGACACCGGTCTTGAAGTAATCCAGAAAGTAGACTAGTTTATTTTAACACAGATACAAGATATATACACTCAAGGGAACGACCCCCCCTCCCTGCATAATGACACAGGGCGGGGCAATCTACATTTAGTAACAAGAGACACACCAACAGACAGTCCCATCAGGAGGGAGGGCCGCTGGAGACACCCCATCACCAAGCCAATACACATAAACACATACATCCCATAATAATTTGCTCCCAAGCAAGACACACAATAGAACAATGGGATGCAACCACATGGCATTAAACAATCCACAAACCCCACCCCACCTATCTCCTAGACATGTCTACACAATATCAGGACAGATCACCCTGTACCCCTAACAGGCACAGGGTGACTTACACATAAGAGGGATATGGGGAGCTGAGACAGGGGTCTCCCCACCTCTCCAAAGTGAGCTGGGTTCCATGGGCCCCCCCCCACTGGGTTCCAGAGTGACTCCCGTCACAAGCATACAACACTGTCCTGTGGAAAGCAGCCCTCAACCCCAACCCTGCCTCTCTGGTTTGGCAAAATCAATACAATTCTGAGGTTGAAGGATCAAATAGTTTCACTTTATCATGAGGAATAGTTTAGGCAACCCGGTTTCCATGGCTTGACATCTACTCTGCATATGAGAACCTGTTGATCATCACTTTCTGAATCCTGTGGACCATGGGCCATAAATGTCTCTCAAACACACACAGACTATAGCTATTCTCCTCATGCCTGGGGACCCCACTGACCCACTCTGCCTTTTGTGACCCACCTCCCTGGGCCGTTACATTGTTGAAAATAGATCAACCCTCAATGCACCCTTCATCTCCCAATCTTCACCCCACCTCCAACAGGATGCTCCCCCTTTATTTCCCCTCCTCATCTCCCTTTTCCTCTTCATTTCCCTCATTATTGCCCTCATACCCCTTCTCACCTCCCCACCTCCTGGATATATTACTCCTTTCTATAGCCAACGGCTCGAGCAATTCCTCCCTACATGTACAACAGAACAAGGACACAGAACCGGTACAGACGTGCCGTACGTGCAAATTGTGTTTAAATATGTGAGATGGCGTCACTTCCTAGTTAGCTTTTATTGCACAATGTTTTCTCTGAACCGGAGATGTATCCAAATGTCTGCAATTTATTGACTGAATTGTGTCCTAAATAAAGAAATGTAAATTAAATGCAGAATATGATTGTAAAGTAAATGTGTTCCTATGTCATCGCATCTCTTTGAAGCCGTCTTCCTCTTTGCCCTCTATTGTTTTTCTGACAAATATTTTGCTATTTTACATTTTTTTATCCATTATTATTTACATTTTTCTTTGTTCTCATTCTTTTTGTTCATTCATTTTTTTATATTCCCCATTGATTAAAAAAAAAAGTCTTTATTTGGCTTGTAAAGAACGTTGCAATGCTTTGTAGTGGAATCCAGAGTCTGAGAGCGGAATAGGGCAGGATGGGAGTTCTGGGTAAATATTAAAAGCTTAATTTCTGTGAAAGCCGATTCTCTTCTGATAAGCGTTCTGTACATCCTGTGTACACAGATACCGATCGAGCTAAATACAGAGAATTGCCTGAGGCTTGTGACAGTTACAAAACATTGAAGTTTTTTTGTAAAATATATATATACACACACTATATTGCCAAAAGTATTGGCCCTGCCCTCCCAATCATGTGATTTAGGTGTTCCAATCCCCTCCATATCATGTGATTCCAATGTTCCAATCCCCTCCATATCATGTGATTCAGGTGTTCCAATCCCCTCCATATCATGTGATTCAGGTGTTCCAATCCCCTCCATATCATGTGATTCAGGTGTTCCAATCCCCTCCATATCATGTGATTCAGGTGTTCCAATCCCCTCCATATTATGTGATTCAGGTGTTCCAATCCCCTCCATATCATGTGATTCAGGTGTTCCAATCGCCCTCCATATCATGTGATTTAGGTGTTCCCCTCCCATATCATGTGATTCCGGTGTTCCAATCCCCTCCATGGACAGGACACAGGTGTATACAATCAAGCCCCTAGGCATGCAGACGGCTTCTACAAACATTGGTGAAAGAATGGGTTAGCTCTCAGGAGCTCAGTGACCCCAAGCGTGGTCCCGTGATAGGTGGCCACCTGGGCAATAAGTCCATCCGTCCCATTTCCTGGCTACTAAATATTCCACGCTCAACTGTTAGTGGGATTATAACAAAGTGGAAGCAACTGGGAACAACAGCCACTCAGCCACCAAGTGGTAGGCCACGTCACATGACAGGGTTCCGGGGTCAGCGCATGCTGAAGCGCACAGTGCGCAGAAGTCGCAAACTGTCTGCAGAGTCAATAGCTAAAGACCTCCAAACTTGGTGTGGACCTTCAGATGAGTCCCAACAACAGTGCGTAGAGAGCTTCATGGAATGGAATACACCCCGTGAATTGTATACAGTCCGGGGGAGGAGGGGTACTCACTTTAGACACAGGAGTGCACAGAGGTCACTCGAGACACAGGAGCACACAGGGGTCACTGGAGACACAGAAGTACACAGAGGTCACTGGGAGACACAGGAGCACACAGGGGTCACTGGAGACACAGGAGCACACAGGGGTCACTGGAGACACAGGAGCACAAACAGGGGTCACTGGATACACAGGAGTACACAGGGGTCACTGGAGACACAGAAGTACACAGAGATCAATGGAGACACAGGAGCATACAGAGGTCACTGGATACACAGGAGCACACAGGGGTCACTGGAGACACAGGAACACACAGGGGTCACTGGAGACACAGAAGTACACAGAGATCAATGGAGACATAGGAGCATACAGAGGTCACTGGATACACAGGAGCACACAGGGGTCACTGGAGACACAGGAGCACACTGGGGTCACTGGAGACACAGGAACACACAGGGGTCACTGGAGACACAGGAGCACACTGGGGTCACTGGAGACACAGAAGTACACAGAGATCAATGGAGACACAGGAGAACACAGAGGTCACTGGATACACATGAGCACACAGGGATCACTGGAGACACAGGAACACACAGAGGTCACTGGAGACACAGGAGCACACAGGGGTCACTGGAGACACAGGAGCACACAGAGGTCACTGGATACACAGGAGCACACAGGGGTCACTGGAGACACAGGAGCACACAGACGTCACTGGATACACAGGAGCACACAGGGTCACTGGAGACACAGGAGCACACAGGGGTCACTGGAGACACAGGAGCACACAGACGTCACTGGAGACACAGGAGCACACAGGGATCACTGGCGACACAGGAACACACAGAGGTCACTGGAGACACAGGAGCACACAGGGGTCACTGGATACACAGGAGCACACAGGGGTCACTGGATACACAGGAGCACACAGGGGTCACTGGATACACAGGAGCACACAGGGGTCACTGGAGACACAGGAGCATACAGGGGTCACTGGAGACACAGGAGCACACAGGGATCACTGGAGACACAGGAGCACACAGCGGTCACTGGATACACAGGAGCACACAGGGGTCACTGGAGACACAGGAGCACACAGCGGTCACTGGATACACAGGAGCACACAGGGGTCACTGGAGACACAGGAGCACACAGGGGTCACTGGAGACACAGGAGCACACGGGGGTCACTGGAGACACAGGAGCACACGGGGGTCACTGGAGACACAGGAGCACACAGGGGTCACTGGAGACACAGGAGTACACAGGGATCACTGGAGACACAGGAGCACACAGCGGTCACTGGATACACAGGAGCACACAGGGGTCACTGGAGACACAGGAGCACACAGGGGTCACTGGAGACACAGAAGCACACAGGGGTCACTGGAGACACAGGAGCACACAGGGGTCACTGGATACACAGGAGCACACAGGGGTCACTGGAGACACAGGAGCACACGGGGGTCACTGGAGACACAGGAGCACACGGGGGTCACTGGAGACACAGGAGCACACGGGGGTCACTGGAGACACAGGAGCACACAGGGGTCACTGGAGACACAGGAGCATACTGAAGTCACAGGTAGTTATGGGTCAAAAACCCCCACGTTCATTTCACTGTCGAACATTCAAACCTTATGAAAGTTCGACTGCAAACTTCAAACCCAGGGGACAAATCACTTCTTCCGAGTATGTGGTAAGATACCGCACAGCATTTTTCCAAAAAAAGTTGGCATTCACTAAAAAAAAAGCTTTCAAAATACTGCATGAGTCATATTATTAAGTCATGCAGTATTTTAGTAGTGAAAACTCGTGTAAAGAGGGGTTCCCCACCGACAGCTGAATGTAAAAAGAATTGCTGACAAAAAAGAAATGAGTGAGGTCCCCCCATCCATACCAAGCCCTTCGTGTCTGGTATGGATTTTGAGGGGAACCCTCACACCAAATTTTTTTGTACATGGCGTGGGTTCCCCCAAAATCTATACCAGACCCTTATCGGAGCACGCAGCCCAGCAGGTCAGGAAAGGGGTGGGACAAGCAAGTGCCCCCCTGCAAACCATACCAGGCCACAAGCCCTCAACATGGTGGGCAGGGGAGGACTGACAACTCATGGGGCCCTGAGCAATAGGGGATCGTTGGGCCCCGTGTCTTTGCCCACACTCAAACCACACCCAAAAAGAATATCAAAGGTACTAGGGGCATCTCATGGGGCCCCCTACTAACCCTGGGCCCTCGGGCAGCGCCCGAGTGCCCAAATGGTCAATTCGCCCCTGGTCCAAAGTCAAGGTAAGGGTCCAAAGTCAAGGTAAGGGTCAAAAGCAGGGGCAAACTGACAACTCATGGGGCCCCTTGGCATTAGGGAATCATGGGGCCCCTATGTCCTCAACCACACTCAAACCACACCCAACAAAGCCTATGAGAGGTACTAGGGGCATCTCATGGGGCCCCCTACTGACCCTGGGCCCTCGGGCAGTGCCCGAGAGCCCAAATGGTTAGTCCGCCCCTGATGGTGGGGTGCTTTGGGGTTGGGGGCTACCCCCCAAAGCACCTTGTCCCCATGTTGATGGGGACAAGGGCCTCTTCCCCACAATCCTGGCCTGTGGTTGTGGGGGTCTGTGGGCGGGAGGCTTATTGGAATCTGGGGGTCCCGAGATCCCGCCCTCCCGTGTGAATGAGTATGGAGTTCATGGTATCGCTACCCATTCATTAAAAAAAGAAGTGTAGTGTAAGAAATGACAGAAGACAGTCCCTGACAAGTCCTTTATTAAAACAACAAAAATAAAAAAAAGTTCCCTCGAAAAAAAAAAACTCTTCTCCAGATGCTGACTCCCGTCATCTGAATGCTCCGCCTTCCTGACAGTTCTTAAATATCTAAAGGGGAGGGACCACCCGGTGATGTCAACTGGGTGACCTTGCCCCCTTGTGACATCATCGACCACGGCATGCTGGGCCAATGATGTCAGAATGAAGAGGCTGGGAATTGTCATTTACCAGAAATGTACACACTTTTTTCTAGGTAAATGTCAGTTGTACATTTTTTTTCTTTTCGGTCCCATCCCCCACCACAATTCTGGCCTAGATCTACACATTCCTGTTCAAGTGAAATCTTAGAGTGTCAGTTCTTTGGGCTCACAGATGACATTTTGGGTGAAAGCCATCCTATCCACTTCCACACAGAGAGGTGGCTGGACTCCAGCAGGGGAAGGATTGACTGAGGAGGCAACGCCTCTTCCCAATAACAAGCTGTGATTGGTGGAAGGTCAGTTCCCATCAAGTATATAAACGTCCTCTTACCTTCAGGAGATGTAGAACTTCTCTCATATCCATCAGGTAAGTGTTGTGGGAAGGGGGCTCAGTCCTGTACGGGGGTCCTGAATCTTTATATCACTGAGATAATGATGAGTTCCTGGGTTACTGTACCATATATAGAGCTCAGGGGGGGTTTTACTAAAGGAGTGGAGCATGTTGGCTCTTCCAATAACCCCCATTACCAGGGGTGGACTGACCATTTGGAAACTCGGGCACTGCCCAAGGGCCCGGGGTCAGTAGGGGGCCCCATGAGATGCCCCTGGTAGTACCTATTTCATAGGCTTTTTTGAGTTTGGGCAAGGACACAGGGGCCCCATGATCCCCTATTGCCCGGGGGCCCCATGAGTTGTCAGTCCGCCCCTGCCCATTACTATCTATACACGGAGAGTCTATGGGACTTCATACTACAAGTAAATGTAGGGACTTCCACAGGACACATTCCTCTTCTGTAATCTTGTTTAGATACATTGTGACGGTGCGATCCGAAGACAAACCAACGTAACCAGACCTCAGATCTTCCTGGAGAGACAAACGTAACCAGACCTCAAATCTTCATGGAGAGACAAACGTAACCAGACCTCAAATCTTCATGGAGAGACAAACGTAACCAGACCTCAGATCTTCATGGAGAGACAAACGTAACCAGACCTCAAATCTTCATGGAGAGACAAACGTAACCAGACCTCAAATCTTCATGGAGAGACAAACGTAACCAGACCTCAAATCTTCATGGAGAGACAAACGTAACCAGACCTCAAATCTTCATGGAGAGACAAACGTAACCAGACCTCAAATCTTCATGGAGAGACAAACGTAACCAGACCTCAGATCTTCATGGAGAGACAAACGTAACCAGACCTCAAATCTTCATGGAGAGACAAACGTAACCAGACCTCAGATCTTCATGGAGAGACAAACGTAACCAGACCTCAAATCTTCATGGAGAGACAAACGTAACCAGACCTCAAATCTTCATGGAGAGACAAACGTAACCAGACCTCAAATCTTCCTGAGGAATTCAGAATGCCAAACGAGGAGGTGCAGCCCTTCAAAGATCGGGAAATCTGGACACTGATAGACAAGAGCAGACAAGGGCGCTCTCCTCGTGTATCACCGCGTACACCACAGATTTATTGTGTAGACACAGAGATGTATACAAACCAAAGGAACATACCAGCAGAATGTGGGGTCCGCAATGGCAGTCAATGCAATGCTGTGCATTTAATAGGGATTGCTGACGCGTTTCGGGGGATGAACCCCCTTCACTTGTACCCTCCAGATGGCTTTGCATGGCTCTTAATGGACAGTCCCTATCCTAGGTGTATCTGTCCCATATACACAATATATACTTCATTTACAGATACACCTGGGATAGGGACCATCCACTAAGAGCCATGCAAAGCCATCTGGAGGGTACAAGTGAGTACAGTTTTAGTATCTTTTTCTATATATTTTACTCGCATTTTATATGTTTAGTGATTGATGTGGTCTCTATATACATTATATACACTTCATTTTTATACATTTATTCACTTATTTATGTATGCATTTTATATTATTTATTTATAATTTTTTTTACAATAACTGTTTTTTGTTTTTTTGAGGCGGATCCAATCGGCCTTTTCTGTGATTGGACCACTAGGAGTGGGGGTGGGGGGGGGAGGGCCTTTGACCTCTTTTGACATTCTTTGGTATATAAGCATGGGACCAGCAGGCATACAGTTCAGCTCTGAGGAAGGGGGTTCATCTCCTGAAACGCGTCAGGTAATCCCTATTCAGGGCCCAGCATTGTATTGACTGCCATT
>CATNWA010021716.1:0-53842 GCA_951230385.1 Staurois parvus
GGTTTTTTGGAATTCCCCCTTTTGTTGAAAAGTCGCAGATCAGGGGGATGCTGGGGAAAATTCCGTTCTCCCGTGAGCTCAAGGGGGTGTGCTTTGCGGTGAGGAAAATTGGCTGAAAGGGCATGCAAAGTTTACGGGGACTTTTTAAAGGGAAATGTCTTGCGGGTGGGATGGTGGATTTTAGGACCGTTGACAACCGGGATTGAACACGTGAGCTTTGCTTTGGGGGCGCTGGCACAACCTTCCTTGACGCAGAGCGGGGACACCCTGTTCTTTCCGTTGTCGGTCAAAATGGTTTCCGATTTTCAGTTTGCGCGGAGACGCCACCCTGTCAAATTTTCTCTGTTCATTACACTCAGAATTTTCCCCCCCTGTTTTGATTTCGTTTGCCAAGGCATACCATTGAAAAGCATAGCGTGCCCACCGTTGCCCCCCTGCAAAATGTGATAGGGCCGGTCGGGGTAAGGGGGACTTGGCACGGGGGGGTGGCGGCTGGGCCCACGACGGAAAGAAGAGGGGTAGAGGGGAAACCCTTTGCTGGCCCAAAGGGGCGTGAAAAAGTGGGGGGCAAAAAGCGGCGGGGACCTGCCCAAAGTTGTGGTGGGCGGGTTGCCGGCCCCCAAGTTCCCCCCGGAGGGCCTTTAAATGCCATGTACTGTCCCTGACCGTAGTTACAGCCCCACCGTCGGCGCTGCCGTTGCATTTTTGGCAGAGACCCGACATGCTCAAAAAATGGCCCCCCCAAAATCTCTTTTTACATGTGAATGAGGGTGGCACTGCCTTTTTGGTAAAAGAAATGCCGGCTTGGCACTTTTCCAAACCGCGGCCCCGGGCCCCAAAAACCCCAAATCATTTTTGGGAAAGGTGCTGGGGTCCACCATTTTGGGAAAAAGGGGGGGGAACTGCAGCACCGGGCAACTTGGACAGGGGGACGTTCGGGCCTTCTCCCACCGTAGGGTGCTTTGCCGAAAAAACTGTTGTTTTCTTGGAAACGGATTCCAAGAAAAAATGCTGACGGAATCCGTGAAGAGGAGTAGAAGGAGAAGGAGCATCTAAAACGAGCGGAAGTTTCCCAACGACCCGACAAATCCCCTCAGCAGGGGGTTTTGGGGAAGCCTTGACTGGGGTAGAGGGCGTTTGGGACGTCGGGTGACGGAGAAAGAAAAGGGAAAGCGGGGGGGAGGACGGGGGGGCGGGGGGCAGCAAAACCCGCCGTATCTTTATAAAGGTTTTCCCAGGCCACCGAATGGCGAAATGCTTTTATCTGCGAAAACGCTGTAGTCCCAAACTTTGGGCCCCCCCTGGCCACGCTTGACATTCTGGCCACATAGTGGACATTCGGCTACGTTTATTTCCCTGGGGGTTTCTTGAAAAAAAAATTTT
This sequence comes from Staurois parvus, assembly GCA_951230385.1. Classification (NCBI taxonomy): domain Eukaryota; kingdom Metazoa; phylum Chordata; class Amphibia; order Anura; family Ranidae; genus Staurois; species Staurois parvus. The sequence continues at coordinate 1,384 of CATNWA010021716.1, forward strand.
GCCACCGCCGAGTAGGAAACTTTCCCCCCCCGCTATTTCCCCCACGGGCTGACTGCTGTTCCCTCCGGGGCCCCCCGGGCCCAAAATCCCGGGGGCCCCGTGGTGGGTAGGTTGCAGTGGAGCTGGTGCACTACTCGTGGCGTTTGGCTCCACTGACACTGCTGCGACCCTGCTGCCTACTGGGCAAACCCACCGAGCTGTTTTGCTCGCTGGCAAGCTGGCACCCTCTTCTCATGATGATGCGGAAGCAATAGCCTCGATGACGACGATGGTGCCAAGTGCGATCAAGCGACTCATCATCATCTATTAGGGTCTCCGCGTCACTACTAGCCCCGCTGGGCTGCGTATGTGGTTTCAGGAGACAGACCTGTCCTCTAGACCGGCCTACCGAGCCACACTCCACGCCAGTACTACACTCTACGCCTGGCTGCTTGAAGAGAGGTGGATGTCTCCCCCCCTCCCCCCGTTTCCTGACCGCCCTCAGTTAGCTCCTTCTCTCACTGTATCAGTGGGGCTGAGCCCACAGCATCGCGATACTTTGCATGGTGATGGGAACACTCAAAGGACAGGGGCAGGTTACGAGGACACGTGATTTCAGCTGGGCTTTAGGCTTCACCTGGGCCATGCCAACTAACGGGGGGTTTTGTGTCTGAAAGTACCCACCGACCGTTGGCTGTAGGTCTGTCACAGAGGTGACCTGGGAAGGAGGAAGACGACCGAGTCAACCATCCGATTGATGGCAGGGTTGATCGTGGTGGACACAACGATCGCTGTATAGAACACCACCGAAGCACTGGCCTCTCTGGCTGCGACTAGTGCTGCCTCGAACCCCTTTCCTCGGGCTAGCCACGTATGCTCGCTCCTGAAACATTTGCCTCCTCTTGCCAACTCCTTCTTGCGAGTTGTCTGACATACACTTTAATTCAATCAATAAGCACCCACAAAAAATAAAACCGGGATTTTAACTCTTTGACGTACAATAGTGGTTTGTGAAGCATAAAGTCAGTTTATTTAGCACAATCGGTCATTTGTCAGCTTGCCGTTGGCTGGAAACTGTACGTTTATGTCACTGGAAATGCACTACTCACCCAAAAAATATTACCGCCCACCCGGCAGAATATGGATTTAACTCTTTGAACGTACAATAGTGGTTGTGAAGCAGAAAGTCAAGTTTATTTAGCACAAATCGGTCCAATTGTAGCATGTCCGTATGGGCTGGAAAACTGTACGTTTAGGTCCCTGGAATCGCACTAATCACCTCTCCACAAAAAAATATTACCCAAGCCAGCCTGCGTGTAAATGGATATAACTCTTAGAACGAACAATAGTGGGATTGTGAAGCTGAAAGTCAGTTTATTGTACACAATACGTCCTCAATTTGCAGGCTTGCAGTTGGCTGGAAACTGTACGTTAGTGTCACTGGAATGCACTAATCACCCAAAAAACCAATTACCAGCCAGCCGGCGTGTAAATGGATATTAACTCTTTGAACGTACAATAGTGGTTGTGAAGCAGAAAGGTCAGTTTATTTAGCACAATCAGTCAATTGCAGCTTGCCGTTGGCTGGAAACTGTACGTTTATGTCACTGGAATGCACTAATCACCCAAAAAATATTACCGCCAGCCGGCGTGTAAATGGATTTAACTCTTTGAACGTACAAATAGTGGTTGTGAAGCAGAAAGTCAGTTTATTTAGCACAATCGGTCAATTGCACAGCTTGCCGTTGGCTGTAAACTGTACGTTTCTGTCACTGGAATGCACTAAATAGCACCCAAAAAATATTACCGCCACCCGGCGTGTAAATGGATCTAACTCTTTGAACGTACAATAGTGGTTGTGAAGCAGAAAGTCAGTTTATTTAGCACAATCGGTCAATTGCAGCTTGCCGTTGGCTGGAAACTGTACGTTTATGTCACTGGAATGCACTAAATCACCCAAAAAATATTACCGCCACCCGGCGTGTAAATGGATCTAACTCTTTGAACGTACAATAGTGGTTGTGAAGCAGAAAGTCAGTTTATTGTACACAATCGGTCAATTGCAGCTTGCCGTTGGCTGGAAACTGTACGTTTCTGTCACTGGAATGCACTAATCACCCAAAAAATATTACCGCCAGCCGGCGTGTAAATGGATTTAACTCTGTTTGAACGTACAATAGTGGTTGTGAAGCAGAAAGTCAGTTTATTTAGCACAATCGGTCAATTGCAGCTTGCCGTTGGCTGGAAACTGTACGTTTATGTCACTGGAATGCACTAATCACCCAAAAAATATTTACCGCCACCCGGCGTGTAAATGGATCTAAACTCTTTGAACGTACAATAGTGGTTGTGAAGCAGGAAAGTCAGTTTATTGTACACAATCGGTCAATTGCAGCTTGCCGTTGGCTGGAAACTGTACGTTTGTGTCACTGGAATGCACTAATCACCCAAAAAATATTACCGCCAGCCGGCGTGTAAATGGATTTAACTCTTTGAACGTACAATAGTGGTTGTGAAGCAGAAAGTCAGTTTATTTTGCACAATCGGCAAACTGCAGCACCAACTGTGCACGACAGCCACCAAAAAAAAAAAGGGTGTATGTCACTTTAAATTTTCGATTCTTTGATAGCTGTGGCCCTAAGTAACGATTCTGTGTCCCTGAGTAACGATTCTGTGTCCCTGAGTAACGATTCTGTGTCCCTGAGTAACGATTCTGTGGCCCTAAAGTCTCTGTGGCCCTAACTCTGTCCCTTAATACACACAGGTCTGTCTCTCTTGAATGACCGGAGGCTAATGGAGAATTCTAAGATGGCCGCGATTTATAGCTCCACCATTACACAGTGCTGGCTGGCTGCTGATTGGCTAATGCGATCACATGTCATGAATGCATTATGGGTCAGCGCGCTTGTCTGCACGCCTTCCCAGAGATCCCCGCCCCATCTTCTCTGTCCATTTTCTCCATCGCCACACATGTCGCCGCATTTTTGGGAAAATTCGATTCGTGCATCCGAAGTTTGCTAATCTTTGGATTCGTCGCGAATAGAATTTTTCCAAATCTTCGGAACGAATTCCACTTCGTCATGTTCGATTCGCTCATCTCTAGTAAGAACTTGAAACGTTAGCCCATCCAAAAAAAGATATCTCAGTTTTTGGTTGACTTTTCATGATTTTCAGGAGTTCTGTCACTAAGATCTTGAAGCTTTCTGTTAAATCCACCTATGAAAGGTTAGTACAAGATAGTCTTAGTTTGAATTTTTCATTTATTTTACATTACAACGAATGCTTTAGGAGTAAATCTCTCCTCTGTTAAGGCTTGGAAGTAGGGGATGTGGAGCCAGAAACTGACCTAAGAAAATCTGGAGTACTGGGGAGACATTAAGCCAGTGGGCAATTTGGTAGACCTGCCTAAACACAACAAAAATATTACTTCTGAATTTAGAATTACTTTTTCAGTTTTTGGTTGACTTTTCATAATTTTCAGGAGCTCTGTCACCAAAATCTTAAAGCTGCCTGTTTAATCCACCTGTGGATGGCTAGTACAAGTTTGAATTTGTTATTTATTTCCATAAGGAGAATGCTGTAGGAGTAATCTCCCCTATTCTAAGGCTTGGAAGTAGGGCGTGTAGAGCCAGAAAACTCCCTTCTGGAGTACTGGAGAGATATAAAGCCAGTGTGTAATTTGGTAGACTTGTCCAACCACATTGAAAATATTGCTTTTGAATTTAGAATTACTTTTTCATAAGCCTTTTATTCCTCAACATCCTTTAGCACTTCTCCACCCCACTGAAAAGCACAGACCAGATTTGGTTGACCTCTTTTTGGACCTGCTAATGTTGGTGCATTATAGAAGCATATAATGAGGGAAAGAGGGAAGCTGCCATTACAGGTCTCTCCTTTTAAAAAGGAGTTGTCAGTCCGCCCCTTGTAGGTACAGAAGCGTGGTCAGGAGCATAGCCGAAGTCAGGAACAGATGGGCAGAGGTACAAACAGAATCCAGGATCAGGTCAGTAACAAGCCAGGTCATCAATGAAAATCATGTACAGAATACTATCAGGACACAGGAAAAGCTGAGACCAGTCAGCACTGACAGTGAGCAAGAGCATCCTTTAAATAGCCTATTTGGCACCAGAAACTGTAGGCACACTCCTGCGTGTGTGCGCATTTCTATGAGCGATGTGCCTATGCACATTTCTATTAGTGATGATATGCCCATATCTATGCGCCAGTCACCTCATACTAATTGCCTTACACATACATTAACAAAGGATAGTAATAAAGGACAGGCATAAAGGACGAGTTTAAGGCACCTTGGCTGCTCTAAAATGTACAATAAGAAGCCTTGTGTATGAGCGCCATAACTGGAAAATGGAAGGAGTCTGGAATGTAGACATAGGTTTATAGAAACATATTTTATTTTTTGCCATGATGTATTTATTTAAAAGCTAATGACCATATGTATGTTGTAACATGAAATATGGTCAGGGACCGAAGCTCCCACCCTCAAATGTATCGCCCCCACTTACAGAATCCAGGTTTTTTTTCTCTGCTAGCTGGTGTCAAATTGGAACTTGGCATACCTATGTGTGGCTCTATCCACACAGCTGCCTCATTAATTCAAAGCAAGTTCTGAACAGGGGCAGACTGACAACTCATGGGGCCCCCAGGCAATAGGGGATCATGGGGCCCCTGTGTCCTTGCCCAAACTCAAAAAAGCCTATGAAAAAGGTACCAGGGGCATCTCATGGGGCCCCTTAATGACTCCGGGCCCTCGAGCAGTGCCCGAGTTTCCAAATGGTCAGTCCGCCCCTGGTTCTGAATGAAGAGACAACAAGTCCCATATGCCCTATCAGCAGAGGAACTGAAGTTCTCAATGGAGCCCATGACATCACAACACTTGTAGTCCATTGGTACTTTCTCCAGATCTGTAGCTGTTGTCTGCAGGAGCCAATGTATTGCATCTGTGATCCACTGATTGCAGTTGCAGTGCTTTGCAGACTCAAATGCAAAATAATAATAAAAAAAATATTCATTTTTGCTTTTTGCAATCTTGGTGCATGCTTTGTTTTCTTGGCAAAAAAGGTGAATATTGCCTTTAAATACATTTTTGCAATCACGTAGTGCCTTTAAAAGCTGACTTCTTGTAGGTGGGGTTTACTGCACCCAATTGGGGACATGGGTACCCCCAAATGTATAAAAAATAGTCTGATTTTCCTGCACATTGTGAACATCTTCCAGTGTGCATTAGAAGCTGCAGCAAGTCAGATAGAGCCCAATTGTGTGTAATTTCAGAACTGGATTGACAGAAAAAACAAAAACTTTTGGCAGGTAAAATTTCTTTGCTATATGTACACTTGTGTGTGTGTTTAGTTGCTTGATTGGAGTTCAGTTTTAAAATGTTACTAAACCCAGGACCCTTCATTCACTCTCTCTGGTCTCCCATAGTACTCAGAACATGGAAATACAATTATTTTAGTAAATATAAACTGTTAAATACCTTTTCTCAGCAGCAGTTAGAGCAGTCTTGTGACTTCTATCAGTGTCCAGACAAGCACATGTTAAAACTTGTAGGAAGAGTTTTCATTCTGCTGTAGGAGGAAGCAGGACTCCTGACCTCTGCCAGGACAGTGCTGATTGGCCCTGTGCTGATCACATGCACTCTCCCAAGAAGAAGAAAAAAAAAACCTCTCTAGCAATACACAAAATTGAGCATGTGCAGAGTAACTCCACACAACATGTCTTATCAGGAGATAAGAGGGGGACACTGGAAGAAAGGGAGAATCAGAGAAGTCAGGATCAAACAGCGTTTTTATACAATGCAGAGGATTAACTCCTTAGGTGCCACAGTGAGTATAAGAAGCATGCTTTACTGCATATACAGACTGATTTCACTGTTGTGGGTTTACACTTTAACCTCCCTGGCGGTATTCCCGAGTGTAATTCGGGGTAAAGTTTCAGTTCCACAAGTGGTAACCCCGAGCTACACTCGGGCTTACCATGCAGCGCTGCTCCGGGATCCCTTGATCACTTACCTTGTCCTGCTCTCCCACAATGTCCCTCCTGCAGTGTCCCCGGCAATGTAATCCGACGGATGCCGGCATCTGTCATCTGGGTTCCGTCCCCTGCGAGCGTCGGGATGTACGGGGGACGGAACAACGGGAAATTTGAAAATGACAAAAAGTGACATTCACTAAAATCACATAGTAAAATATTACTGTATCAAACCATTTCTCATACATTTTGTCCCGAGTGCTTTGTTCTGTGCCCTGCCTGCATTTTTACTGTTCTTTCTGCCTGGAAACTGAGAAACGTCCATGGCGTCCAAAAAGCGTCCCTTTAGGTCAAAATCGGTTTTAGACCAGCTAGAGAACAGTGATAGTAAATCAGAATCACTTGCAGAATTGAGTGATAATGATTCGTGGGGAAATCCGTCATCAGACACTGAAAACGATTTTGCGACTTTGCTCAGCGATGTGCGTACTGGCGCTATATTTCAAATTTCAGTGTTTTTGGTTTGATTATATTATTCAATTAAATTGATTATTATTATATTATTATTTTTTATGATTATTTATTAAATTATATTTTATGATTTTGTGTTTCAAGTTTTATCCTACCCGGGATGTTTACTAGACTCTTCTTCAGACAGATTTCAGTGAGTTATTCCTAAAAATTACAGGCCTACAATAAAAAAAACATATTTCCATGCAAAAAAATGTACCGCTTTGAGCAAAGAAATATGGACATAATCATACCGCTAGGGAGGTTAAGGCAGCACACCAACTTAAAAGCAATGTTTCTCCAAAAGAACACAATTAACTCCTTGTCATCCGTGGCCCAAATTCTACAGCTCTTCATATACACTACGGAAATCATTGAACTCTGCACTATACATAACAGTTCATCAATACACTTCATAACTTTTCTCTCACTCTATTTGTGCAGCATTTCTGAGCCGATACCGTTGAGCTTGTACCGGATGCCATCAGCCCAGTAACCCGTCACTCCACTCCCAGTAACATTGATTCATATATTTCAATTGAATACTTAGAAGCTGAACAAGAGTACATATCCCATGCTTTTTCTTCTTCCAAGGCCTCACACCATCTTCTGCGACTTCCAGTCTGGGTACCTAGGATGCTCTGTGCTGCGAGTCAGATCTAGTATTGAGGTTCCGGTGGCTAAGAAAGGAGCCAAAGCACAAAAGCTCCTTCACTACCAGGGCCTCCATCGCCTTTGCCAAGTTACATTGCATCCTGTCCGGCTGACTCTTTATGCACCCAACCCTAGTGCTGTAGTCAATAGCAATGACAATATAGCCTCCTCCAAATAGCTTAACTGCCAGATAGATATTGGTACAGCATCTTCTCTATCCTGTCTTGACCCTGTTAAACCCTGATCTTGTGATACGTCATACATGCATTGCACACCTTTAAGACTGTCTTCAAGTAACTTCAGACCAGGCCAAGCTAAATAAAAATAAACATTCTTTACAAGAGTTCTTTAAATGTAACAAATGAACAATTCAACAAATTGTCTTCAATACACATTCCTGTGCAAAATCTTCTAAGTGCCCCTTAGTTACTCTACTGGTGCCCCTAATTGCCCCATGAGGTAGTCATACCTTAAATAGGTGAGAAAGTCCTTTATACAGTAAGTCCAAGCAGAAGTCCAAACCCCTGGAACCCCAACTGGGCTCTCACAGGGGGCGGTTAAGTGCACGTAGGAGTTCACATACAAGCTAGATTCAAGTAAATTTTTTATAACACACCTTATAATTACAAGTATGTCTACCTTGTACACCACTGGATAGAGAATAAACAGGTGGCGCACACCACCATTGGTTATTTACTGGTTGACCTTCATACAGGCTGGTCAGTAGCTCTGAGGAAAGGGATTCGTCCCCGAAACGCGTCAGATATTTGACTGCACTGACAGTTGGAACAGCTTGCTTGCCGTTGTGGCCATCTTCATTATGCAAATGCTTTTTAGATACATGCTTCGTCTGTGAGTATGTTTTTATCCTTTATACCTTTGAATAAACCTTGGATAATGCACTAGGTGATGTGTGCCACCTGTTTATTCTCTATCCAGCGGCTGATCTTCCTGTCTGAGGAGGGCTACACCCCTGAAGCATTTCCTTTGATTGTTGCTGTCCTGGTTCCCTTGGCTTTCCTTTGGCTGTGCATTTCCTGAGGCACTGCAGAGTACATACGATACCTTGTACACCACTTTCATATACAGAAGAATCAACATTGTCTCATAAATCACTACAGTAATACTTAATTCTAAATTCCAGGTATGGCAATTTTTATAGAGTAACATTAGAACAGCTTGGGCCAATGTACGTAGGTGTATGTCATATCTGTAGGATCCCCCTGGAAATTATTGTAGTAGGCACTGATCGTTGCTAGCTTCCTGGTTGTCCATGCTGGGTGCCATTAAGACAACACATTTGCATGCCTCATCATGGCATCACGTCTTGCCTTTCCACTTTGTCCAATCAGAAAACATATTACGTAATTTAGAATATGCAAAATATTCCCTGAATGGAAGTTGTGCTGAACAACCTCCTTTGCTAACATTGCAGCAGGACAATTGCTCAGCCCAGGATCCAAACGCCAGTGGAGATTAATAGAGTAGCAGTGATTTTCAAATCCCATGGGAATGCATTGAAAACTAATTAATGCATTCCCGGAGGTCAGAAAAAAGTATAAAAAAAAAGTCTTTTATATGTTCAAAACTCTTTATAAAGTGCACTTTAAATGCATAAATAATGTACAGGGACACGATTTAAAAATTAATTTGTAAATGCATTGAAAACCAATTAATCCATCCCGGAGGTAAAAAAAAGTCAAAAAAAGTTTTATCTTTTCAAAACTCTTTATAAAGTGCACTTTAAAGGCATAAAGGGACACGATTAAAAAAAAAATGTAACTGCATTGAAAACCAATTAATCCGTTCCGGAGGTCAGAAAAAAGTAAAAAAAAAGTCTTATCTGTTCAAAACTCTTTATAAAGTGCACTTTAAAGGCATAGTACTGTACAGGGAAATGATTAAAAAAAATTGTAAATGCATTGAAAACCAATTACCGTATTTTTTCGCTCCATAAGACGCACCTGACCATAAGACGCACCTAGGTTTTAGAGGCAGAAAACAGGAAAAAAAAATTCTGAACTAATGGACTGCAGACATAGTATAGGAGATGACCAGAGACTGTGGACAGCACAGGGATGACCAGAGACTGCGGACAGCACAGGGATGACCAGAGACTGCGGACAGTACAGGAGATGACTGCTGACCTTTGGGGAGGGGGGGGGAGAGCAGGGACCTGAATTTGACAGGTACCCGCTCTTACTTCCGCGGAGTTGTTCTTTGATCTTACCTGTTCCTCTATCCAGCCGCGCGCTGTCTTCCCGGCTTCTGTAGTGTCGGCGCTCGGCATGACAGCCGGGTGCCCAGTGCGCATGAGCGAGAAGCACTTGCGCTTTGTGATTGGTCCGGCGGCTTCTGGGATCTGTCATGTGTCCCAGGTACCGCCTTACCATTCACAAAAAGCACCGCTTCTTGCGCATGCGCACTTGGCACCTGGCTGTCAAGCCCAGCGCCGACACTACAGAAGCCGGGAAGACAGCGCGCCACTGGATAGAGGAACAGGTAAGGTCAAAGAACAACTCTGCGGAAGTAAGAGCGGGTACCTGTCAAATTCAGGTACCTGCTCCCCACCTCCCCAAAGGTCAGCAGTCATCTCCATAAGGTCCCGCTGCAGAGCTGAGCGGCCGGCCCGGTATTCTGACACGGCGGCGGTGGAAATACCGGACCGGCCGCTCCATATTCGCTGCATAAGATGCACTAACATTTTCCCCCCTTTTTTGGGGGGAAAAAAGTGCGTCTTATGGAGCGAAAAATACGGTAATCTGTTCTTATTGCGAAAACAATTTGTAAACCAAGGCATTATTTTCAATGGATTTTCATTTGTAAGCCAAAAATTACGTTAACCGAGGTGTTCGTAAACCGATGATACGCCTGTACATACATACATTGCTCCAAGCTGGACCAATGGTATACACAGCCCTGACATGAGGTACGGACTCATACATCTTCTAAGAACAAGGCCTTTGTCTTAGACAAGAGTGTTCTCGATAAGGAATATGTTTTGTATATTCTCAAAACTAAGATGAGACTAAGAATAATTCTACAAATTGCTGTTGTATAACCCGGTACACTTAACGTTTATTCTTTAAACTCAGAAGGATACTTAGACATCATTTTATCGTAATCATATACTGCTGCACATTCTCATTCTGCATTTCATGAAAAGAAAATAGCTTCTCCTTTCAGTCTGAGACGGTATACCCATTCATATAATTACAAGCATGGTACAACATACTAACCAGAAGACATATCTAGACTACAATGATGATACTGCTACAACAGAGATGCACCATTCAGCATCAGCATTCTGTGACATTTGTACACACATCTTAAACATTCTTATGTATTTACATGAGTACATTGCAGGATGGCAGCTGGAAGAAATATAATATGGCCATCAATGTCAACCTTTTGTAAATTCCAGCTGTTTTCTTATAGTTGATAATTTCAATCTGTGATCACAGGAATGTAAGTAGGAGATTTGCAACTAACGCCTTGATTTGCATTTGAAAGGACTCAGGGATGACAGCATGCAGCATGTTTTTATAAAACCCGGTGCCCAGAATTGGCTGCGAAAGTTGGATCAGAGCCGTCCTGAACATCCCTTGACAATACATCACACTGGGTGACATGGTAAACTGGCATCTTTTCCCTGCAGCTCGTTAGCTATTAGTGATACATTGCTGAACATCTCTCCATTCAAGAACCTCTTTATACCCTTGCTACTGAGCCTGTGCTTGTTGGGGGACTGAATAAAACTCACTAAGAAAAAGAATTTGGGTTTTTTTACGGTGCTGCCCACATAGAAGAAAAATATATTTGAAATATATTTTAAAAATATTCTTCCCAAATATATTAACATATATTTGAAATACTACAAATTTGGCCGTATTCAATTTATTTCAAAATATATTTCAATAAATATATATATATATATATATATATATATATATATATATACTGTATGTTGAAATGCGTTTTTATTACAAAATATATGAAAAATATTTTTAAAAAAATACATTTGCAAATATACTGTGTCTTTAAAAATGCAAATCTACATTTTTGGAATGCATTTACAGATATATGTAAAAATATATGTTAAAATTACTTTTTTTATGTTAAAAAAAATCTGAAGAATATATTTAAAAATAATATATTTTTAAAAAATATGTTTCATATATTTTGTAATATAAAAATAATTTCAACAACAGTATGTATATATATATATATTTATTGAAATATGTTTTGAAATATATTGAATATGGCCAAAAATTTAGTATTTCAAATATATGTCAATATATTTGGGAAGAATATTTTTAAAATATATTTCAAATATATTTTTCTTCCTTATGGGTGACCTCTTCTCTCAGAAGAAATTTAGCAAACACACAGATGTAAAATCATAGAATTTTATTACAAAAAACAACCATTAAAAATATGTTAGGGGTAACAAAATCCCCCAGACTACATGAAAAGTTAAAATTGAAGTAAACCATCATTGGCTACCCAGTTCCCCCAGAGTAACACCACCCAACCATGCATATATCATCATATGGTATGATAACCAAGTAAATGCCTATAGCAACAAAATATATGTATATATCTCAGGAAGGGGGTGCAGATTACCAACACGTTTCACCCTTAGGCTTCTTCAGGGGTTCAGGGGGTGCAGTGTGAAGATGGCCAAATCTGGTAAAAACAATCTCACACAGTGTGTCAATCAGCATGGAGAGTGATAGATGGAACCAAGGTGTAGTTGGCACTGGGGGACGAGCCCTGGGTGACCAGAGATAACGCACACAGGGAAGGAGAAAGTAATTCTCCCTATTCATACACAACCTGTATAGAATGGCTTTTGTATTTAAACAATATTTGCTTATCCCAAAGTTCTGCTTTAAAGCTGAACATCAACCTTATGTTCAAGCTCCTCTCCTGTATAAAAAACAGTCTGATTTCACATCAGATAGAGCCCAATTGTGTGTAATCTCAGAACTGGATTGACAGAAATAACAAAAACTTTTGGCAGGTAAAATTTATTTTCTGTATGTACACTTGTGTGTGTGTTTAGTTGCTTGATTGGAGTTCAGTTTTAAAGTGTTACTAAACATAGGACTCTGCATTCACTATATATGTTCTTCCACAGTACTCAGAACATGGAAGTGCAATTATTTTAGTAAATATAAACTGCTAAATACCTTTTCTCATCAGCAGTTAGAGCAGTCTTGTGACTTCAGCTGAGCACTGGTTAAAGCTTGTAGGTGGAGTTTTTTTCTGCTCTAGTATGATGCAAAACCCCTGATCTCTGTCTGGACAGGGCTGATTGGCCCTGTGCTGATCACATGCAGTCTCCCAAGAAAAAAAAAAAAACCTCTCTAGCAATACACACTAAACTGAGCATGTGCATGTGGCTACGGGTTCAGTCTGTCTTATCAGGTGGACATTTGAACAACAGGAGGGGCAGAGAAAACAGGATCAAATTGCCTTTTTACACAGTGCAGAGGATTAACACCTTAGGTTCCACAGTGAGTATAACAAACATGCTTTACTGCATATACAGACTGATTTTACTGTTGTGGGTTTAGTAACACTTTAAGTCATCCAGGAAGATGCACTACATTTTGATATTCTTCTTACAACAGCTAGTAATAGAGGTTTTTTTATCACTGTATGGATAGACTAGCTATTGTTTGTATAAACTGATGTTGCCTTTCTGTGGATTATTTTTCAAGGTGACATCTTCAACATCAATAAACTTCCTCTGCTGCAAAGATTTTTTTTCCATTAATACTAGAAATAGTCTCTATTGCGGCTAAACCTTTGGAATGTGCTTCAAACGCATGAAGTTTGATTTTTTAAAAACCAAACCGGAACAGATTATATAAATCACACATAGTCAGTGTCAAGTTGTCATAGTTTTTGGCTGTGAAGCCCAATAAATAAAGTTGCCATAGAACATGAGAAGAAATGAACAAGGCATTATAAAATCTAAAGTCACTGTAGGCTAGATTGGTATAGTAACAATACTGATTTTGTTTTCTTTGAAGGGCTGGATTACCAGGGGCTATGGCTTCACCATCACAGATTTTATATCAAAGTGATTGTAAACCTGTGAAATGAAAATGGAACAAGCATATGCCTCTAGAGCATGTACTAGCCTCAGTCCAAAGCACCAGGTGTCATTTCTCTCTGATCTCTCTTTTCTCTGCTATCTACATGAGTCACTCCTAATAGGTTAAGCCAACATCACAGAATCCAAGGTGATGAGCCTGTTCCCCTCCAGCACACAGCAGATGACTGACAGCCTCATGTGTTTCTCTATGAGTCTGTAAACAGGAGGTGTTTCCATTCCCTTTGCTCAGGTCTCAGATTACACTACAGCTCTGTGCTCTAGCCCTGCAGTGTGTGACATCAGATCACCGCCCCCTGCCTTCTGCTGCTGAGAAATATCCTTTGACCTGCATTCTTTGCAGTGATGTAGAGAAGAGATGGCTAAAGATAAACAGGTACAACCTATATAGGAGGACTTGATTCATCTCTGTCTATCACCTGAGGCTTGTCACTTCCTTAGGTATATGAAATCTCAATCCCTTATCAGCTATAGGTGTGTACAGCTTTTAGAGGAATTCAGACTTTACAGTAAACCTCCTAATTCTAGGATGGAGAATTTAGAAGTTGAAGCATTATAAAAAGACAATAGTTCTGAAGTGTGGTTTCTGTGAAGTGTGTTTGCCATATGGTGACTGTGAATACATCATTTCTGTCAATTTCTTTTCTAAGACCTCAAGAAAATACGCATTTAAATACGCATTTATACAGAAAAAATTAGCTCTCTTCCCACACCCCTACCCCATAGTCCCCACTCTGAAGTATATTTAACTATAAAGTATGTGCCTTATTAGTCAATGCCATATTAAGTATAATATTTAAAATGCTTCTAAAACAGAAGTTTTTTTTACCTTTATGCATTCTATGCATAAAGTTGAAAAACCTTTGGTGGGCAGTATCCACCCCCAGCCCCCTAATACTTACCTGAGGCCCATATTGATCCAGCAATGTGCTTGAGAGCAGTGATTCTCCTGGTCTCTCTCTCCTTATTGGCTCACACAGCAGTGGGAGCCATTGGCTGCTGCTGTCAATCACAGCTAGTGAGGCAATAAGGATGAGAGACATTCTGTATGTGAATGGACGATGTCCATTCGCAGGAGCACAGCTTGGAGTGAGCCTGCTTGAGTGCCTCCATAGCAAGAGGCTTGCTATTGGGGGCACTTGGCTGGGGAAAGGAGCCAAGACGTTTGGCGGGGGACCCAAAGAGAAGAGGACCTGGGCTGCTCTGTGCAAAACCATTGCACAGAGCAGGTATTACATGTTTTAATTTTTTTTTTAATAAATTACAACCTTTAGAATCACTTTAAGTAGCATTAAACCAAAAACCAAACATTTATATATATTGCAGCTTATCAACTCTTAGATGTATTGATTGCTTTCTTTTTCTTATTTAGCCTTTCTTTCTTTTGTTTTCATCTGGTGATCTAGAGCAGGGGTATCCAAGCTTTCTAAACTTTAGAAGGGCTGGACTGTGGCCACTGAGAGTAGAAAATATCCTGGTGTCAGTGGGAGTGAACATTGCCCTATTTTTGGTATTAGAGAAATAGTGCCCCATCATTGGTGTCAGTGGAAGGAATATTGCCCCACCATTGGTGTCAGTGGATGGAATATTGCCCCATCCTTGGTGTCAGTGGAAAGAATAGTGGTGAATCATTGGTGTCATTGTGAGGAATAGTGCCCCATTGTTTGTGTCAGTGGGAGGGATAGTACTGCATCATTGGTGTCAGTGGGAGGAATAGTGCCCCATCATTCATGTCAGTGGGAGGAATAGTGCCCCATCATTCATGTCAGTGGGAGGAATAGTGCCCCATAATTCATGTCAGTGGGAGGAATAGTGCCCAATCATTAATGTCAGTGGGAGGAATAGTGTCTCATCATTGATGTCAGTGAAAAGAATGGTGCCTCATGGTTGGTGTCAGTGAAAGGTGTACTGCCCATTGTTGGTATCAGTAGGAGGAGGAGTGCCCCATTGTTGGTGTCAGTGGGGAAATAGTGCCACACCATTGGTGTCACTGGCAGGAATAGTGCCCCATCATTGGTGTCAGCAGAGGGAATAGTGCCTCATCACTTGTGTCAGTGGGAGGAATATTGCCATGTCATTGGTGTCAGTGGGAGGAATAGTGCCGCATTGTTCATGTTAGTGGGAGGAATAATGTCTCATCATTGATGTCAGTGAGAGGAATAGTGACTCATGGTTGGTGTCAGTGGGAGGAATACTGCCCCATCACTGGCATCAGTGGAAAGAATAATGCTGCATCACTGGTGTCAGTGGGAGTAATAGTGCCCATTGTTTGCGTCAGTGGGAGGAATAGTGCTGCATCATTGGTGTAAGTGGGAGGAATAGTGCCCCATCGTTTATGTCAGTTGGAGGAATAGTGTCTCAGTATTGATGTCATTGAGAGGAATAGTGCCTCATGGTTGGTGTCAGTGAGAGGTATACTGCCCCATCATTGGTATCAGTAGGGGGAATAGTGCTCCATTTTTGGCATCAGTGGGGGGAATAGTGCCCCATCATTGATGTCAGCAGAGGGAACAGTGCCTCATCACTTGTGTCAGTGGAAGGAATAGTGCCACATCATTGGTGTCAGTGGGAGGAATAGTGCCCCATCGTTCATGTTAGTGAGAGGAGTAGTGCCTCATGGTTGTTTTCAATGGGAGGAAAACTGCCCCATTGTTGGTGTCAGTGGAAAGAATAGTGCTGCATCATTGGTATCAGTGGGAGGAATAGTGCCCCATTGTTTGTGTCGGTGGGAGGAATAGTGCCACATTGTTGGTATCAGTAGGAGGAATAGTGCCCCATTGTTGGTGTCAGTGGGGGGAATAGTGCCACTTCATTTGTGTCAGTGGGAGGAATAGTGCCACATCGTTCCTGTCAGTGGGAGGAATAGTGTCCCATGGTTGGTGTCAATAAGAGGTATACTGTCCTGTTGTTGGTATCAGTAGGAGGAATAGTGTCCCATTGTTGGTGTCAGTGGGGGGAATAGAGCCCCATCATTGGTGTCCATTGGTGCCAGTGGCAGGTATAGTGCCTCATCACTTGTGTCAGTGGGAGAAATAGTGCCAGATTATTGGTGTCAGTGGGAGGAATAGTCTCCCATCATTGATGTCAGTGAGAGGAATAGTGCCTCATGGTTGGTGTCAGTGAGAGGAATACTGCCCCATTTTTGGTATCAGTTGGAGGAGGAATTATTTCCCATTGTTAACATCAGTGGGAGGAAAAGTGCCCCAAAGGTCGAATAAAGGCAAGCAAAGGGTCGCATTCAGTCCCACAGTTTGGAGACCGCTGATCTAAAGGATGTACCATTCAGGAACACATTTTCATATTTGGTGGATATGTCTGATTGTCCACAATCGGGAAGAGTGTTGGATCAAGATAGGACTCGGGTAAGTATTTAGGGAAGTGAGGGAGTGATACAAATGCTGGGATATTTTTCCCTAATTCAGGGAATGCATTAAGGTGAACAGATGTCCTGTCATTAGAACTACTTTAATGGCAAGTATTCATTTTGTACAGGTTGGCTAGAATTCTCGTTTCAGCAGTCCAGGCTAGTAAATATACTGTAGGGTTGCCTAATGTAATGCATAGTCATTCTTCCCCCAGTTAATATTAAAGCATAATAATCAGTACTTGTATGATAGAAAATCTAAAATGAATGGATTCTTTGGGATTTGTAGAGTATTCAAACATGAAATTAGTAGTAAATGATAACGAACATTATTTGACACTAATAAGAATTCTATAATACACTGAACAGAGGTATTAATATTGATGGAAGAAGGACAAATCAACAGCTGAGACTATGTTGAAGTGAACTGGAAGTTCAGATACCACTTTCTGATTCAATGGTTTGAAAATATTACAGAAAAGAAGATATCTTACATAAGCTGAGATGTTATATCATAAATTTGTAAAAGAAAAAAAAGCACATAGTAGGCAAATAAGATATAGTGGGATGTTTCTCATGAGATAAAAATCCAAATATGTGATATGTGGGTGGATGTATGTTTTAGCCGTGAATCCAGACCTTTTGGAAATCTTCCAATTTATCGTTCAAGATAGCTGAGAGATTTTCATTGATCATTATGCAGGTTTATTTTGGAAAAAGTTCATTCAAAATTAATTTATTAAAAAAAATGTTTATTTTTTACAGGTACCTATATAGCACTGTCAATTTATGCAGCGCTTTACATATATATTGTACATTCACATCAGTCCCTAACCTGCAAAGGGCATCCAATCTAAGGTCCCTAACTTACATTCATACATACACATACTAGGGCCAATTTAGACAGGATCCAATGAACCTACCAGAATGTCTTTGGAGTGTAGGAGGAAACTGGAGTACACGGAGGAAACCCACACAGGCACAGGGAGAACATGCAAACTCCAGGCAGGTGGTGCCGTGGTTGAGATACAAACCAATGGCCCTAGTACTGCCAGGTGAAAGTGCTAACCATTTAGCCACTGTGCTGCCCAAGTTTTGGATGTGTGCACAAGGGAAACTTAACAAGTAAACAGCATGCAAACAGATGTTAAATACACATATAACCTCTTGGGAAAATGTTTGTTCAAATAAATTAAATCGGGCAACAGGGTCTCTTTAAACTTTACAATAAGTATCTAATTTTCATTTCACCTTCTAACCAAAGTCTCTTTTTAACAGCCATACATGTATTCTACCAAGTACACACAGTATGTCTTTTAAAGCATACCTTTAATACAATTCCAAAGCTTCCATTGCGCTATTCTCTAAATAAAAGTCCAAACAAATCTGGAAGTTACTTACGCAGGCCAGCACTGATTTAATTTTGGCCGATTGCTGTTAACGCCTCCAAAATTTGTTTTGTGGGTGGCAGTGTCTGCATTACCTAGCTCAACAAATGTCAAGTTTTCAACTGCCTTTGTTAAAGAATCTAGGTGGAAAATTCTTGGCTGCATCCAATCAGATGAAACTTCTGTTTTGGGCATTCCGAAAGCCATGGATGTTGGCTGTCAAAATACCTGGCACTGCAGATTTGTCACACTGTATTGTGAATGGTCAGCTTAACATTAGTTACAAAATTCCCCTCTTTTGTCCCTAAATTACCAACATACTAATTATATTAACTGGTGTCTGTTAAAAGGTACCTACACTACAATCTAAAATTATCAATTTACCAAAATCTACATTTTGATGATGCCACAGAAAGTACTGAGGAGAACGACAAGTTTGCTTCTGCCAATATTCAGAATGTGAATTCTGAATCCGTATACCTGCTGTACAGATAGCTGAATTCATTTGGCTTATAAATGATGAATATTACTGAAAACTGACTAAAACAAAAAAATGTGTTATCTATTACGTTAACCAATAATTATAGGAAATCCAACAGAAAAAATACTGTAGTGCATAATATTAAAAGAAAATACTTATAATTTAATCAATCAAATCAATCCAACATAAATTAATGAATTTTAGCCACAAGAAAGATGTAAGTAATGACTTTTCTGGAATGTCTGTGAATGCTGGAGACAGCACTGTTAAGGCGGGCTGCAGAAGCTTTTATAGGTAAGGATATATAAGTAAGGAAATTAATGAGTTTGCAATTTTCCATCCAATCATTGTGGACAATTGGACAAGTCCACCAAATATGAAAATATTTTCCTGAATGGTTACATCTTCTAAATCAGGCAGGGGATACATAACATATTTGGCTAATTGGTCAGTACCATATACTACCTGAGTATCACTTTGTAGCTAGTTTCAATAATTGTGTTCTTGATGGATATTGAGTATGTGTCCCAAAGCAATATATGCCAGTCAGCTAGGTCTATTGTTTTACCTACATCCAATTTCCACTCAATCATATAAGTTGGTAAAGGTAAAATATATGTCTTAAAGAGGAGGTGACACATGCAAGCAGGGCAAGATAGCTGGTATTTGCTGGTATTGGTGTACAACCCCTCAGCTCTAATCTAAAGCTGGCCAGACATACACTGTAAGGTATTTCTCATTCAGCCCTGCGGGATAAACAAGAGAAAGCTATCAATTCCCCTTTCCATTATAAACAGCATGGATAGACGAAACCTTAGTGCCAACAGCTATAGCTCTCAGAATTCCTGAACAGCAGTTGCTTATGATTGGATTCATCCACTGTTCAGCCAACGATTTTCCACCTGACTCCTCATTTTTCAGATTAAAGCATGTAGGACAGGAGGGCACTGACAGGCCCAACCACAGAACGAATTTTGGCCATTTGAACAGGAACTGGCCAAAATTTTCTCCATGTGGCCATCTTAATTTTAAAGCAGGTTTCCAGATCTCAAATAGCCTCTAAACTTTATCTCTTCACTTCCCTTTAATGTACCATTTGCTGAATGGCAAGAGGTGCCATCGGGAAAAACAATCATAAGGGTTCTTTACTTCAAAATAGGAATAGATTACAGCCTTGATAGATTTATTTCCTAAAGTTAATAGAAGTTAAAGTGGTAGTAAGCTCATTTTTTAAACTTTCATCTTCAGGTAAGCTTATAAAAAGGCTTCTAATACAGTCCTACACTGTATATGTACAATCAGTGCCTGGCTCCAAGAACTGGCTCCATGTACAAGGGACACTTCTGAATGATGGAAACTGCTGGAAAACGTAGGTTAAAAAATGTCTGTTTAGCCGCATTTGCATACTGAGTTTATGCGTGTTTATGAGCGTTTGCGTTTAGAGGAGTTTTTTAAAGATAACCTCAGGAGACCTTCCAAAATGCCCAGAATACACAGAAAAACAGTAAAAAATTTACTATTTCAGACATTTTGAGAGAAATAGAGAGAGCAGAAGCAGAGAGAGCAGTATTTGTTGAGATTAGCTGTCTTTTTTTTTTCTTTTTGTGGTGTTTGGATGTGTTCCAGCTCATTTCTGTGCAGAAATTATTGCAGCAGTGTCTAACATATTTTCTTTCATGCAAAACCTCAAAGTATGGTGTACCAGGTCCATTTGAGTACCGGGAAAATGCTTTGCCTGCATTGTTCATGATGAAAAAAGGCTCTACACAGCATCTGGAAATGGAAGAGTTAAAAAAAATTTCCAAACGCAAATGCTTATAAACATTGTTAGCCGCATTTAAACGCGTTTACAAGTGTTTGCCGTTTGAAACGCTGATAATATCTACTCCTGAACGCAAGTTTGGTGCATTCAAAAAAAATGCAGAAAGGCTCCTAAACGTGTTTATCAGCTGCAGTGTACATGGAGCCTAAGGGGATTTTTACAGCTTATTTCTCTACCAATAGACTTGATGAGCATTTAACCCTTGCAGTGCAGGGGGCCACTGTAGGGGTATTTTCTTCTTTTAATTCCCTGAGTCCCAACTTTAAAATAACATTGTGCACATAACATTATATTCAAAAGCATATTTACAGTCATCATAGATATTCAGATAAAAATGATCTGATTTGCATATTCTGTAATCTCATTGTGCATTAGGTATTAGAATTCATACGGCAGCAGACCTTCTGTAAACTTGACTTCATAACTCCAGCCGTTTGGACATTCAAAGGGTTTTAAAAACAACATTCATTCCATCTGTATACAGTTTGCATGGCAATAAACAAAGAATTCTATATTCTTTGCAGAAATACTAATAATTTAACACATCTTCATTTAAAGATGAAGAGAGCTTATCATCCTGTAAATACAAAAAGAATTTAATTAGCACATGTGGGATGAATAAAAATTAGTTTTCATTAAAAACATTTGTGCAAATATAATGGCAGTTATATTACTGTGTAGGATTTCGAATTCCCCAAAAAAAAAGAAAAAAACAAATCATCCTTAATTATAAAGTATGGTACAGAGTGTTACAATTGTGTTTTTATTGTGTAGTAACTTAAAAACATGCTGCATAGCTTATTATGTATATTGCATAAATATTGAACTAAATTAGATTAGATTTGCCAACTGGAAATAAGCAAAGAGATTTGTTCAAAGATTTCTAGGAAAGCAGCTGGAGGGTTTTGAGAATTAAATGTTCAGGAAGACATTAAAATAAAATTGGTAGGCGCAATTTACAGAAATTCTAACTATGGGGGGGCTAGATTTAAAGTGCTGGAGAATACTAGACCCCTGCATTGACACTTTTCAAGTGAATCAGGGGCATTTCTAGGATTGAAAAAGATCTGGGGCACTCCATGGAGAGTAATAATGCGGGTGTGAGAGCTGCATGCTGATATGAATTTAATTGAAAGGGAGGTAAGGTCTGATCTAAGACAGTGGTCTCTAAACTGTGGCCCACGAGATGAATTTGGCCCTTTGCTTGTCTTTAACAGGCCCTTGAAGCACCATTCCATCCACTGTCATCAATGATGGAGCATTTGTCCTTTCACTGACACCAGTGTTGGGGTACCATTCCTCCTACACAGACGCCAACAATGGGGCATTATTCCTCCCCTAAATACAAACAATGGGGCACCATTCCTTTCACTTATACCACCAATGGATCTTTATTTCTCCAGCTAAAACCAATGATGGAGCATTGTTTACTCCCAGAGACACCAAGGCATTTTCAAATCCCGCTGGCCCTCCTAAAGCCTGAATGACAGTTAACTGGCCATTTGCTTAGAAAGTTCAGAGACACCTACTCTAAGACATCAACTGGAATTATCTGTAGAAAAAACAGCTGGAGGTCAGTGTTTTGTGTTAATCAGAATCAAGTCGCCTATGAAGCCACCTATGAAGCCACTTCAAGCGGCACACCTATGGAGACAAGAGGGCGGACACCCCATTTCCAATGCAGCTTAGTAATGCTGAACCTGGTAAAACCACAGGCTTAGCATTACTGAGCTCCCTGTCTGGCCTGGCCTAGCCTCTTCAGTAACGTGAAGCCTGTTAAAAGTGCAAGTTCAGTGTCAATGAGCACAGCACTGCTAGCTATTGCACCTACCTGTGTGACAGGTGCAGTGGCTGAGCAAGAAACTGGTCAGTGACACTGGGCCTGCATGTGTGTTGGGGATGAACTCAAACAGAAACTGACAAACTTCTTGGGCACTGGTAACCAAAAATGAGGTCTTGCAGCCTGTGAAGGCTATAACCAGAGCTGCTCAATAAACCATAGGAGACATATGTGAATAGAACAGTAGATGATACTGAGCGCTATTGGTAGAGAGCCAAATTAATAGTGACCAGTAAAGTATTAAAAATTAGCAAGGATGATGACAATGTTATCCAGAGTAAAAAAGAAGGATTTTATTATCCACTTGAAAGGAATTAAAACCATTGTTCAAAGTCATATGTCCAGTGTAAACGAAGGAAAAAGTGGGTGGTATAACCCAAATGTGTGAATGTGGTCAATAAAAGTGGATTACTGCTGAGGAAACAGGTACATCTGGACCAGGGTGCAGGAGGCAGTGGAGAGGAATCCTGTGGGTTGCTCTGCTGGAACATAGGTTGCCAAATGTGAGAAGGTACCACTCACAGAACAGGATGCTGCCTCGGATGACCCCGGAACTTGCACACCGGAAATTACATTGCTGGAAGTGATGTCAGTGAAGCGCAGAAACCGGCAGATTGACGCTGATGGATGGACAGAGAAGCCAGAGTGCCTGAGCCGGACCACAACAAGACCTGGTTGCTACTATGACCCGTTTCGCACAAATACGTTCTTTGTCAAAGTCATTGACCGATGTAATTTCCGGTGCGTGAGTTCCGGGGACATCTGAGGCAGCATCCTGTTCTGTGAGTGGTACCTTCTCACAGTTGGCGACCTATCTTCCAGCAGAGCAGCCCACAAGATTCCTCTCCACCACCTCCTGCACCCTAGTCCAGATGTACCTGTTTCCTCAGCAGTAAGCCAATTTCACACATTTGGGCTATACCACCCACTTTTTTCCCCCTCGTGTACATTGGACATATGACTATAAACAATGGTTTTAATCCATTTCAAGTGGATAATAAAATCCTTCTTTTTTTACTCTGGATAACATTGTCATCATCCTTGCTAATTTGTAATACTTTACTGGTCACTATTAATTTGGCTCTATGCCAATAGCGCTCAGTATCAGCTAATGAACCCAAACAGGCAGCTTTTCTGCCCAATGTAGCCATTTTTCTGCAAGGATCAGATGTGACGAAAATGGCCACTTTTTGTTGCATCCATTCCCTGCACAGCCCCAGCCCAGTGTTAATAATATCTGCCTCTCTTCTATCCTTTTCCAGATACGGCTTATCAGTGAACTGTGACCAGAGTAGCACAGTATCATTAGAGCATGTGCTAATTCCTCTTCATGTTATTTTGTTAAAATGAATTATCCGTTGCAATGGAACTTCATGGGGCATGAATCTGCAGCAGGTTTGAGGATACTTTTAGCTCAATGTTTCCAGTCCCTGCTGTTTTCTGAAAGGAATTAGATACTGAAAAAAGGCACCCCCATAGACATTCACTGCAGCAATTGATTCATAAAAAGCAGAGACGAGATGTAGAAAGTGCGCAGACCAGAACCGCTGAGCTAACACTACATTATAGTCAGTTCTCGAAGAGCTGGGTCTCGGAAAAGACACCATACATTTAAGTGTAAATAAACCATTCCACGTCTCTCCTACTGTTCTTCCGTAGACAATTCCTGGACTTCCAGAAACATTTCAATTTACCCATAAGGGAATTTTCAGACAGTGTTTTTGTTTTGGTACGGGTAAACTGTAACTACAGCTGTGTTTCTGGAATTCTCTCCCTAACTAATTTTCTGCAACGTTTACCACCTAAGTAGTTTATACTGTTTTGCTACAAAGTAAATGTCTCATGTTATTTTCACCTGACTACACCAGAAGCATGCTACATTTCCTAATGTCTTCATCTGGAACACGCAGATGTCAGATGAGTTCACATACAGTAGCACCTTCCCGTTACTGACACTGAAGTTTACCTCTAATGCTGTACAGATCCTCTACTCTCCTTGACACATACGTGATTTGTCCTTTTAACAATCAATATGTTCCTTGCTGTGCCTCTGTAGAACATAAAAACAACATGCATTTTCATACCTATGTTACTTAAAGCGTGTCTGTGGTCAAAATGTAAAATCATTTATTCAAATCTGCATTGTATTTCAATTATTTCTAATCTACTCCTATTCATCTTGAAGCTTGTAAACTTACATTGTGAAGATCACATATTTACTTGCTGGAATTCAGTGATTTAGTATACCCTGTGAGTACCCGCTGCTGTGTCACACCTTTCACAGAGCCTGCCTGCTGAACTACGGAGGTGCTGAGAAGAGGAATGTCAGGAGGCAGAGTTAGTACATTAACCACTTGCCCTCCTGAGGATTTAACCCCCCCCCCCCTTCCTGATCAAGCCATTTTTTGCGTTACGGTGCTGCATTACTTTGACTGGCAATTGCGCTGTCATGCAATGCTACACCCAACTTAAATTTGCGTCCTTTTTTCCCACGAGTTGAGCTTTCTTTTGGTGGTATTGGATCGCCTGTGCGTTTTTTTATTTTTTGCACTATAGAAAAAAACAATTTTGAAAAAAAAAAATCTTTTTGACATTTTGTTATAAAACATATCCAGGAAAAAAAATGTAAAAAATCAATTTTCATTATAAGTTTTGGCCAAAATATATTCTGCTACGTCTTTGCCAAAAAAAATCCAAATACGTGTCAATTAATTGGTTTAGGTGAAAGTTATAGCGTCTACAAATGGCTGTATAGATACTAGAAATTTTATACTAATAATGATGGCGATTAGCAACTTATAGTGGGACTGGGTGGGAACTGAGTTAACTGCCACTGACATCCCAATGACACTAATACAGTGATCACTGCTTATAAAAAGCACTGACACTGTACTAATGACACTGGGCAGGAAGGGGTTAACATCTAGGGCAATCAAAGGGTAAACTGTGTGCTGTTTTACATAATGTGCTGTGTTGTGTTTTACTAGGGAAACATGCTACTGTGTAATTCTCTGGTGTGAAGAGAAATACACAGCAGCATGTCCTTGCTGGCAGGAGAGAACCTGTGTTTACCCACAGGCCTCTCCCCTGTCAGTGTTACTTAGTGAATTGACAGGTGCTGGTGGGGAATCTCCAGCCGGGACCTGGTGATTGACATCCATAGCCAGCAATGGCGGTGCGGGTAGGGCGACGTATGCACCCCCCCTACTTGGAAATGCAAATCACTTACATATACGTAAATTTTGCACCGCCCTGCCACCCTGTAGCAGTAATTCTACTATAGGGTGGCGGGCAAGCGGTTAATCACTGTTTGCAGGCAGCAAGTACCATGGGATATGTAGTCCTTACAAACTGAAAGTTAACAGCAGAGGAGAAGCTGCAAAGTATATAGGGAATCCAGGAAGTTGTGTAAAGATATGACCAGCAGACAGGCAACACAGTCTCCCTACACATACAGTATTGCTACACTCGGTCAAGTAATGTAAGTCCACTGACATGTATATACTTATGTTTCCACCTTTTGCATATGAGAGCTAGTTATTTGCTCTCCCGTCCTACATTCTCCATATGTGTTACTAACTATTACTAGTTACATTACTACTTATATACCATGAACTACAGGGTCATTATGGATGGGTCATTATGGACGTATACATTACACATTGAGATTAGAATGGAATTGAACATCCATAATACTTTATGAATAAAGATCTTTTATGCCCCTATAGGAATGTTTTATGTATTTTTATACTTTTTATTAAATTTTGTGGTAATTGTATTACTTATAAAACTATGGTATTGCTCATCTGGTGGTAGTGTTTATATTTATGATGTTGTACAAGAACAGCTCATGTGATGCCTGTCTCCATCCCTGGGTGAGTCAGGGACAGCCCACATGCAGTTTCAGAAACACATTTAGAAAACATATAAGAGAGGTACAGACATTCTGTGTGTTGGCTCTGAGGAAGAGGCTAAGCCCTCAATACGCGTTAGCCTGTTGGAAGTCCAGGGTTCCCATTGCGGATTGACATGTAGTGTGGATTGGACAGTGCTGTTCTTTGTGATGTGCCTTTGACATGTACTGTATGTCAATTCTGCGTACGTTACCTATTTTTTTATTATTTCAATAAATGTTTTTTACGATAATGCACTAGGCCAGTGCGCCATCTGTTTGTTTTTCTTTATATTCCATATAAAATCAAGCAACTAGGTATGCAGACTGTTTCTACAAAGATTTGTGAAAGAATGGGTCGCTCTCAGGAGCTCAGTGAATTCAAGCGTGGTACCATAATAGGTTGCCACCTGTGCAAAAAGTCCATCCGTGAAATCTCCTTGCTACTATATATTCCACATTCAACTGTTAGCGGTATTATAACGAAGTGGAAGCAACTGAGAACAGCAGCAACTCAGTCACAAAGTCGAAGGTCACGTAAAATGACAGAGAGGGGTCAGTGCATGCTGCTTGTTGTATTGTTGGGTCAGTAGCCAGACCTGAACCTTGTAGCTCTCTCCATTGTGTCTTTTCCCCTATGCTAGCATTGTGTCCACAGTAGCATTTGCGTAGGCAGGGCAGAGTAGGACTGGCCATAGAGGGATTACTTTGACGCAGTTGGCCAGCTTAAGCATGTATTGCAATATGTGTGAACTAAATATCCCTATTTATTGCATAGTCTGCTTAAAAGGGTATATACCAGAGTGCAGAGGGTCCTTCAGAATTTCTAGTGTTAATATGTGGTTACACCCCTTTAGCACCTGATGGATAAATGCATGCACTAGCTGTTGGGATTTGAGCACAGGGATCTCTTGTTGGTGCATGCTGAAGCGCACAGTGCGCCAGCTCTCTGTAGAGTCAATAGCTAAAGACCTCCTAACTTTGTGTGACCTTCATGTTAGCACAACAACAGTGTGTAGAGAGCTTCATGGAATGGGTTTCCATGGCTGAGCAGCTGCATCCAAGCCTTACATCACCAAGTGCAATGCAAAGCGTGGGATGCAGTGGTGTAAAGCACACCGCCACTGGACTCTAGAGCAGTGGAGACGGGTTCTCTGGACTGACGAATCATGATTTTCTGTCTGGCAATCTGATGGAAGTGTCTGGGTTCGGCGGTTGCCAGGAGAACGGTACTTGTCTGACTGCATTTGTGCTAAGTGGAAAGTTTGGTGGAGGGGGGATTATGGTGTGGGGTTGTTTTCCAGGGGTTGGGCTTGGCCCCTTAGTTCCACTGAAGGGAACTCTTAAGGTGTCGGCATACCAAGACATTTTGGACAATTTCATGCTCCCAACTTTGTGGGAACAGTTTGGGGATAGCCCCTTTCTGTTCCAACATGACTGTGCACCAGTGCACGAAGCAAGGTCCATAAAGACATGGATGAGTGAGTTTGGGATGGAGGAACTTGACTGGCCTGCACAGTCCTGACCTCAACCCGATAGAACACTTTTGGGATGAATTAGAGCAAAGACTGCCAGCCAGGCCTTCTTATCCGACATCAGTGCCTGACCTCACAAATGCACTTCTGGAAGAATGGTCAAACATTCCCATAGACACACTCCTAAACCTTGTGGACAGCCTTCCCAGAAGAGTTAAAGCTGTTATAGCTGCAAAGGGTGGGTCAACTCACTATTGAACCTTATGGACTAAGACTGGGATGCCATTAAAGTTCATGTGTGTGTAAAGGCAAGCGTCTCAATACTTTTCGCAATATAGTGTATGTTAGCCTACAAATTCTGTAGTTTATTCTCCCTGCATAATTTCTTGTGACAGCCTTAACAACTGTGGACATCTGAAGTTCGCATGCATTCAGTTCCGGGATTTTGTGCAGCTGGCTACCCAACATGCACCTTCTGGTCTCGCACCTGTGCAGTAATGATGCTGCTCGGCGCTCGTTGTTGATAACAGGGTGCCCAATTAATCCTGGAATCAATGACGTAGATATCCCAGGAGTCAACAGGATAGCCTAATTACCTTACTCGCAACTGGAAGTGCATGGAAACACACAAAAAAGGTACTTCCGAAGAATATTACACATTTTTTAATATCCAGTTAAAAAACTGTGTTTGGCCCTTAGGATGAGCAAAAGTTGGTCAATGGAACCTGGAAGTGAGCGGTTCTCTGCTTTCAAATGGAACCGGAAGGTATGGAATATGCATACCTACATTGGTCTAAGCTGGATCAATGCAACCATGCAAAAAGAAAAAAAAATTGAATTCAGCTTTAATGCTGGAGGGAGAAAGTACGGGCTCTTTAAACGCTTTGTGAGTCATGATAAGAACAACTGATGTAACAGGTACTAAAAATAATGTACAGTCTATGATCACAGCAAATTAGTGACCTGAGGCCTAGTAATAACCTTTTTATTAGAATATTGAAAACATCTGTTCTTTCATTTAGCATGCAGTGATTTAAGGTTATTTAATATTTGAAATTATTCTATGCTTTTCAAAATGAGGTCTGATAGAATTCAATTTAAACTGTAAGATTACCAGAGCTGCTGTGTATATACTCAAATA
This sequence comes from Staurois parvus, assembly GCA_951230385.1. NCBI lineage: Eukaryota > Metazoa > Chordata > Amphibia > Anura > Ranidae > Staurois > Staurois parvus. The sequence goes on from CATNWA010021716.1 coordinate 30,045, forward strand.
GGCAGATAAAAATAGACCAATACTTACCGTATGGCAACTCAATCTACACCTTAGATCTAGAGTGTCTGGTATTAACAATATACTATATAGATAACTACACAAAAACCCTGACTTCTGGACTTCCGCTGAACACTATTTGTTAAAACAAGAAAGAATACTAAAAAAAAACAAAATATTAAAAAAATAAAAAATAAAACTTAACTCCTGAAACTGTCACCATAGAAAATCAGTTATTCATAAAAAAAAAGAAAAGAAAAAAACACATTTACAATGGTACAATCAAAAATATACCTTATAGATGGATGCCTGTTTCAATGAGACACAGCATTTACCACAATCATCATTTTATCGGACAGAGATACCGTCAGAACATATCCTCAACGTAAAATGTATCCACACTAATAAATACTACATTTGTTCCTCTGGCAGCATACATGGCCTAAATTCCATGGGCTCAAATTTATAACTCCTTCTGCCCAACAAGGGAAAGTGAAGGTATACTATTATATAGATATACTAAACAGCAGCTATATAGACTACAAACTGTTTGAATATCAAGCAAAAAAATATTCACAGCTAAGTTGCTACTATACTGTATGTCAATGGTCCTTTTTTTCATTTTGGATAGAGTAAGGGTGGGTTATAATTCCTGCCATTTTTTTTTTCCATCTGTGTCACATTGGGGACATTTGCCTGTCCCAGAGCCAAAACAAAAAGTGAGAGGAAATCCCTTCGAAGAGGGTGAATCTCTGGTTGTCACCTGGAGCACCAGAACTAGTGACCCTATTGGCAGATTTCCCCTCTACTACTGTTCTGGGAACAACCCACAAATTTAGATTTTCTTTCTCTTTCAGTAAACATGACGAATAGAGAAGGTGATTCTCCCTAACAAGGGCAAAGACACTAATAAATACGTGCCTCTCCACTCTATCCAAAACTAAAAAAATGTTGCCTTTAGTTACACTTTAAGGGCCAGTTCACACTTATGAACAGAGCTGTGTTTTCATGCCTAAATAAAATGCAGCTAAGAGGGCACACCGAAAACAATGGTTTTCTGTGTGCCCCGATCACACTTTCTCGCAGCTATCAGCTGCGGGGCAGAGCAGTTGGAAAAGAGGCAACACAGCTCTCTACAAGCTCTTCAGCTGTGTGCCGTGCATAGAAATGCATTCAATTGTGACATTCCATTATAGTTTGGGAATAAAAGGGGGCAGTGCCTTGTGTTCTAAATATGCAAAGCCAAGGCACTCCTCCCCCCCTTTGCTGGTATCTGCATTCACTACCTGCAAGGGAAAATTTTATATTTTTTCTCTGTGGGTAGTGTGAACAAGGGGCGGCACTTGGGCACTGCCTGAGGGCCCGGGGTCTGTAGGGGGCCCCATGAGATGCCCTTGGTACCTTTCATAGGTTTTTTGGGTGTGGACTAGGACACAGGAGCCACATGATCCCCTATTGCCCGGGGGCCCCATGAGTTGTCAGTCCACCCCTGGTGTGAACCTACCCTAAGCAGTCACTGTAGATCACAATGGTGTCAGGTGGATAACAATAAGTATTTGAGTGGCATCATACACATTACCCCTGTGCATAGTCCTTTGTTGCTAAAATATAAAGACAACTTAAATGTGGTTGTAAACCTCAGACATGAAATATGAAGAAAGCATATCCCTCTATTTGTCTCTACCTGGAGCACTAAGTGTCATTTCTGCCCACTGCTTCTTTCCTCTGCTATCAGCATGAATCACTTCTGACACCAAGAGAAAAATGGTGACAGGGGAGGGCACAGCCTGAGATTGACAGCCTCGTCTCTGCTCCTTTGTGCTGTGAGAAGGGGAATGTGTCCTTTCCCTCCAATCAGATCTCAGAGCTTTCCTCAGTGAGTAACTTCAGTTTTGTGCCTCCTGCTTTTCACAGCTGAGAGATCCTGTGTAAATTCTGCACTTTGTATGGATGTAGGGAAAATATGGCTATAGATAAATAGGTACAACTTATGTAGGAGGATTTGTTTCATCTCTGTGTATCACATGAGGCCAGTCACTTCACTAGGTATATGTAAGGGTTTACAACCACTTTAAAGTAGATTGATAATATACTTTATCATTTAGTATCACAGAGGACACGTTTGATGTCCACCTCATTTATATACTGTATATATGGTGAGCAAGATTATATGAAATTTCTTGTTAAAGTGATACTAAAGCTAAAAACATTGTTGCTTTAAGGTAAAAATGTTTTCTAATTCCCTGTCCTCCCCCTTTCCTGTATGAAGGGGAAGAGAGGGGAGAATAGATCCAGCATTGTGCACAGCTGCATCTCTTCTCCCCTCTCTTCCTCTTCACACAGGGACTCAAACAGCAACAGGAGCCATTGGCTCTTGCTGATGTCAATCAAATGCAGTGAGGAGAAAGTGAGGGCATGGCTAAGTCCCTCTGTGTAAGTCTATGCGGACACACAAAGAAGAGGAGGAGCCAGGAGCACTGGCGGGCAACCCGAGAAGAGAAGGATCAGGGTCGCTCTGTGCAATACCACTGCACAGAGCAGGTGAGTATAACATGTTTGGATTTTAAATTACATTTTCTTTAACTTTAGTAACACGTTAATGAGGTGCTTTCATATGTAAAGACCACCTACATGCAAATCATTACCATGCCTTATCATCCAGCACCATAGACATGTAAACCAGTATGTCAGCTGCAAATGTACACACAATTCCTCTTGGGCAAATCTCCATTCCACCTATTATATACTGTGTCTTTCACAAAAAGTCCATGATCCCTGTTATTGTGATGCAGACTTATCCCATACTGGGTGGTGCCTAGACAGGATAAATTGTGCTTGAGCATATCACTGCCGTACAGAAGGGGAAATGTCCCATAATGGAGATGAAGAATACAAACTCACATGTACATAACAGATTTGAGCTCTTAGTCCCATAGATTGTGTCCAAAAGTTGCATCAAAGTCCCAAAGAGGCTCTTAGTGAGTTATTGGCATACCATCATATCAATGCCCATGCATCGGACCAGTTTTTTCCAGCCTTTCCCAGCTGCCTCAGAAGTGTCTAGTAAAAGATAAAAATGGATCTAAAGCAGACCTAAATTCATTGTAGAAAGTTATAACAGTTAATACACTGCATGGTAATGAAACACAGGCAGTCCTCAGCCACCAGTTCTTTTCCTATTTGTGGGTTTTAGAGCATTTGCTGGTTAGTATTGAATCCCTGTGGAGCAGATCAAAACAATAAATAAATTATCTCCTTCTTATTAATTATTTTTCATTTCATATTTTACCACAACTTTCTGTTGTATCTAATTAAATTTTATTGCTTCTTTTTTTAACAAACACATTTGCAGCTTAAAGAACGTTTCCTAGAACAATTTGTATGGTGGTCAGATGACATCATCTGTTCCTGTGAAATAAAAACTTTTCATGGTGTTCCCATGTTTTTAACTGCCAGGTGCATGGAAAGAAATTACTGTTTGTGTGGGTGGCAGGTTCTTCTTCTCAGCATGCCATTGTTAAGAAGGTCAGGACCAGCATAAATGACTGCGTGTGGGTTGCAATTTCTTCTTTTCAGCATATCATCGCTAAGGAATAGTGAGGATGGTTGTGGCCAGCCTACATCCTGTAGTGTCAGAGAGTGCCAGCTGCTGAGCGATGGAGGAATAAGGTAAGTATAGCTACTTACTCCTCTAGTCTCAGACAAAATGAGCATTTAACTCCTGCAGCATTGGGGGCCCCACTGCAAGGGTCATTGTCTAACTTAAGCCAGAGTTCAGTTTTTAAACAGGTGGCTTTATCCTTTATACAATGAAATATGGAAAGTACAATAGAAATTTCTAGATACCCAGGCCAAAGACCAAATCTGAATGGGACATCAGCTAGGGTCCATATCTTCCCTGCATCAAGGCTTAGCATTACCCATACACACACAGCTCACAACTGTCCTTTGTGTGGAGAAACTGTCCTTTCTTTTTTTGGACCAAATCCCTCTGTCCACCTTTCCTCTTTGGTTGACTCTCTTTTTTATGGTCTGACTTATAGACCTTAATAAAAAATTGTTGTATTTAACAACCAAAGGTGTTATGCTACACTTAACCTTTCATTTAACCTCTGTAGGTTTGCATTTTGCATTCTGAAAATCCATTTAAAAGGCAAAATAGTGAAAAAAGTACTTGCCTGTTGAACCAATCATTTTTGCCTATCAAGGTCAATGTAGCTTGAGGCACGACCTTTGCCTGCATACTTTGTGGTACAGCTTAGCCACTGTTTCCCATTCAGAAAATTGGTAACATTTGGTAAAAATTTTTAATCTGAAAAATTTATCATGTAGGACTAAGCGACTAACCTAAAGACTCAATGGCTAAGAGCAACTATACACAGCGCCGCAACTCACAGGGATTTCTGCATAGTCATCTGAACAATTTGGGCAATGTGATATGCATATCAAGTGGGCTTGAAATGAAGATTTAATGTACTAAGAAGTACTCAAACAAGTTTGGGGGGGTTGATTTACTAAAACTGGAGAGTGCAAAATCTGGTGCAGCTGTGCATAGTGGCCAATCAGCTTCTAACTTCAGCTTGTTTAATTAAGCTTTGACGAAAAAAAATGGAAGCTGATTGGTTTCCATGCAGAGCGGCATCAGATTTTGCATTCTCCAGTTTTAGTAAAAATCAACCCCTACATTTAGTCTTGAACTCCATCTGAAAGATAGCAGTCTTACAGATGAATATCTGCAGTGTTGGATATTTTAAGGCGCTGAGTTTCTGACTGCTAGTCTCATAAGGCTTGAAGACAGATTGGTGATTTGGTCACTACTGTGCCAATCATTGTTCTCACTGGAAAGAAAGCTGCACCTGGGGACTGCAATGCAGGGATCTCTCTGTTTCTACTTTATTCATTCTGAAGATCTGTGATTCCTCCACTTCTCTTGCTACTTCTTGAATATTCTCCTACCAGTCATCAGATCACCAGTCACTGGATGGGCTAATCTGATATGCAAAAGCAAAATCCTGATCCTCTACCAAGATGGCGACCTCCACACAGAGACACCACCCAAGTCATTAATGGGGAAAAGATATGTTCTCAATATAGACAGTTGTACGTAAATTCAGAAGGAGTCTGTAAAAAGCCTGTTGGTAGTCTGACTGGCAGAAGCACCTGTTGTCATATATCAAAGAATATGTCAGAGTCATCTGGTTTAATGAACATCAAATTTCTATATTTCACCATATGAAACACATTTTGTGTCTTAAATTGCCACTTCTTTGGTGCAGCGTGCTGAGAAAGTGGCAATTCATAGACATGAAACATGGTTTTTTAACATATGATAACGGGCGCCTGTGTCGGTTGGACTACAGATTGGCGTTTTTACAGATTCCTTGTGAGATTCGCAAATGTCACACACCCACCTGACAACCCTGCATAGGACCCAGGATTAGGACCCCCCCCCTAGCATTGAGAGCGACCACCCTCATCCTGCATACTGTTTTTTCTCCACCCGAGCACATGGAAGGTTGCTCAGTGACCGACCACCTACTCAACAGTCGTTTGCCATTGTTCTTTTTGCCTATGATTTGAACTATTTTTGTCTTTCAGCCAATTTCCGTTTTTTAATCCACTAACTACACTTTAAGAGCTCATCCACCTCTCTCTTCTCTTTTCTGGTGGATTTTCTAAGCTGCACCAACCACAACCAGCCCTCTACCACCACATTCTAGACATTATTATAGACAGTTGTCATCCCCACTGAAAGATTTGCTCCCATGCCAATTCTGAAATTTGGGATTTTCCTTTGCTTCTTTTTTCTAATGTAATCTTTATTTAGGGTAAAAAACAGTACAAAGAAAATTAAATAGACATGTCTCATTCAGTATATACAGAAAGAGTCATAACCAACGAGGCAAGCCCAATTCTTCCAGTGCTGCTGACCAGCACTGTCCATGGCACTACTCACCCAGCTCGGCTCTCCCCTCGTCCCCTCCGGCACATGCCCGGCTCACTGCCCTCCTCTCCGCTCCTCTCCCGGCCGGCTCCTCTCTCCTCTCATAACTCACTGTGGATGGCAGACGTATCAGATGACACGTCTGCTGCAGCCACTGCAGTGATCTTGTGACCTCATTTTGGCACCCCTGTACCTTAGCGCCCAGGTACATATGTACCCCCCTGCCCCCCCCCCCCAGCTACGCTTCTGCTGCTGCCATTCAAGCATAAAAGATACACGTCTCCATCACAGAATAAGGAATAGCTGCACAGTAATCTAACCTGAGACAAATGATACAAAACAAATGAAAAACATGTAGGGTAGTCAATATTAGGTCTTGTTACAATACATAAACATGTAAACAACATCTAGGTCTTGGGCTGGAGTAAAAAAAAATTGTCAATAGGCACAAATAAAAGGGAACTCCAACTACCATCCAGTTATGGATACAGTGGCAGGAGGGGAAAATCAGGATTGTTTGTTTGAAGGTGGGATCCTCAAAGTGCTAGCAGAGCTACATCCAAGCTGAAGGAGGGTGCAATTGATCCAGAGGCGTAGTGCCACCAGGATGTCCAGATAGCGATAAAGTGGTTCTGAGTACCCCTACATGTGATGATCCGCTCTTCAGCCTCCATTATCTCCATCACCTTTCCAATCCAATCTTCCCAGATGGGGACACGAGAGCTCTTCCAGTAGACAGGAACAAGGCGTTTTGTGGCATTGAGGAGGTGAGGGAGAGCGCTGTGTTTTTCCTTCACTTTTTGTCTAAGTGATAGTGGTCACCAGGACAAATTGAAGGGTGACAGAGACACAGACCACAAAAACTATTATACAGAGGCTCTAACACTTTCTCACTCTATCCAAAACTAAAACAAAAAGTTTTGCCTTTACGTACACTATAGCAACTTCCTTTCCTTTTCATGTAGAGCCTTTGTACTGAATTGGAAATTTTCTGTGTACAATATTGGGCTTCTATGGCAGCCAAAATCACTCATCAGGCCTACACAGCCTGATATTCACCTGATCTGGCTAGTTTGAAGCTGTATATGGCCAACATGAGCTGGCTCTAACTAGACCCTAATCAAATATCATCAGCTCAAATATGATCAGGTTACGATCACCTTTAACTATAATATTTACAAGGACTTTGATAAGTACTTTTGAACAATCAAAAGCACATGTTGTTTTCACTCTATTATTTTGCTAACTTCACATTTAATAAGATTATTCATGGTCCATCAAGCAGGAAGTGCCTGTAGGCAGTAAGTTATTCATATAAACTGTTCCTTCGCTGGCTAAACCTTGATGTCCAAGTCCTATTGCATGTTGCTGCTCAGGGGGTAAAGATTTATCAATCTTTAATGAAGAAGCAAAAACTAAAAGGAATGTTTTGTCCTTGCATCCCTCCACCATCATGGACATTATTATGTGTCCCTAGGTTGTTTGTATCTGATGTCATTGGAAAAAAGTGTGTGTGTGTTACTGTTATTTGAAGGAAATACAAGAACCCATTGTAGGCTGAGAAACCATACAGTGTACAAATAAAAAGTGCGCTAATTATTTAAAAAAAATGCAAGGATAAATAATAAAAATATAAATAAATTCATAAATATAAACATAAGTCCAGAGACCATACAGCTTGGATTTAAATGAAGAGTCTGTTTGCAGAACACATGACTGTGAGAATTTCTAAAATATGTCTTTGGATATCCTCTGCCAATGAGAACAACAAACCATCTGAAAAACACAAAGGAAATTAAATGTCATATTTCTTTATACACTTTGAACATTAAAAACGTATTTCAGTATATGTCCTGGCTTATATTTAGCACAATTGCACTTGAGGCAAGCTCTAAGCAGCAGGGTCAGAAAGGGAAGAACCAAGCATCATAATTTATAGATTGCAATAACTTTTCGCTTACTTTTTTTCCCTCTTCTCACTTTCAACTTTTGTGTTTTAAACAGTAAGGGGAAGGGGTGCTAGGATATTGAAGGGAGTCAGAAGTGTCTTTACAGTCCAAGACAAAACTTAGTTCCTTTTTTCTCTTGTAGTGTTTTGTAGACTTACTATAATAGTAATGCAAAAACATGTATATCTCATGTAGCCTCCTATACTGTACATTCCAAAAAATTATAAAGTCTTTTTCTTTCACAAATTACATTAATAAATTGAAAAAAGAATCATAAATAAATGTCCCCCTTGTCCTAAATCACCACAAGTGTGATTCCAAAAACTATAGTCCTTTTTTTCTCCAGGATAAATGTCTTTCTTATTTCCAATCTTCGTGAAGTGACCAAAACAAAAAGGCTCAACATAGTGTGATATCCTTATACAAAAGAAATAAAAATTGTGCCATTCATCGGGAATCACACCAAACACTTAACTTGTGCATAACACATGTGAAAAAAAAAAAAAAATTATAATTAATAAATCCTAAATTGTGAATATACTCTATCTGTGAACACTGCAATAAACAATAGTGATCCACTCAAGTGACAGGTGCTATCGCAGGTGATTTAGGACAAGGGGGACATTTATTTATGATTCTTTTTTCAATTTATTAATGTAATTTGTGAATGAAAAAGACTTTATCATTTTTTGTTTAGCTTTCAAGGGTGAAAGTGAGTGATTTTTCTTTGGGTATATCTTTATTTATTTAGAATTAGAGTGTGCTAATTGAGTAATTTATATATTACTGTACATTCCAGCTGTAGTTTTTACTAAAATAATCACATGACACAAGGGACAGAGTTTTACAAATGGGCATCATCATTCAGGTAGCCCTAGTGCAGCCAAATGGCTAAGGACCTGTGTCAAAAAGCTTTGGGTTTCAGAGATGTGAACCAAGGCAAAATATTTGTAGAGTGATAAAGGACAGTGCAAAGTACACCACTGTTAAAAGTTGCAGCAGTTTATTTATTGAAGATGGTGTGGCTTAACACATACAGAATATACAAGATAGACATGGTCACAATTATAAACTATAATACAATATATGTGTTTTTAGTATATTTTTGGAGATTTATCACCGCTGATCCAAGGTTACCAAACATTTGGCAATATCAGGAATAAATTAGACAACACACAGTTATGATTACAAACATCAATAAAAAAAATAGCAGATACGGTCAAATTAAATGCTCTAATGCTCATTGGCGATGTGAAAAAAAAAATAAAAAATTAAGAAACAATGAGACAATAAACGGCCTGGTACCACTGAAGCCTTATTATATCTACCTTTTCATAGTGACGTTTCTACAGTATATGAGGATGTAATACCATTGGCGAAGGTGTGTGGTGAGAGTTAGCATGAGTTGGGGAGAGATGCCCTGACCTGAGGCCTGCGTGATGGGTAGGGCCCCAAGCTATCCAAATCCTGTGGTGAACTTGAAATATCCCTATCAGAAGGACTTGTGAGGGAGAAAGAAGAAAGAGAAAAAGACAAAAAAAGGGGGGAAAGGGGGGAGGGGGATGGAGAATAGGGTAAAGGGGAAAGAGGGATGGTTAGGGATGGGGAAGAAAAAACAGATGGGGGTGGGAGCTGGATATCCTAAGAGGAGGTGTCCAGGAGTGTCCAGAAGTATGGGCTTCGGAGCGGAAGCAGCACTGACAAGTTCCCTGTATACCAACAGTGAAATCAGATGAGTTGGCATGCATTGTTGGTATAGGTCAGAGTCTTTGAAAAGCAGCCATTCCTTCCATATAAAAAATAGGTGCGCCGCTAAATGTATAACATAATATGTAATATCAAAGTGCACAATAGGCAAATAAGTAGATGATAAAAATATATAAATGTCCAATACAACTCAAAGTGACCAGTGATGTGAAATAAAGTGATATTGCAATGACAATAAAGTGATTTAGTGGCAACATATAACTTTGTCACTATGTAGTGACCAATAGTGCTTAATAAAGTGCTGGTATAATAATTTCAATTAATAATTAATTTCAAATAATAAATTTGCAGACATAGAGCAGCAGCTGCTGGGAGAGTGTTGGAAGAAGAGAGGTGACAGCTGCTGGCGGAACGTGAAAGTGAATACCTGGCTGTTAATGAAACTTTGTTCAGCACATCCTCTTGTTCAGCTGCTGTATCCAAAGCTCCGAATTGCCATGAGTCGTACACTTACCACTGGGACCTTTAAGAATTCCCTGCCTCTCAATTACTGTGGAGGGAGCAGAGTGAAGCCTATAGAACAGGCATATGAACCATCCACAGGCTCCCTGTGAGCTTTCACAACCCACAGAGCTGCATTAGGGGAACGGCAGAGCCATTGCTGACAGCAGAGGAAGCAGTGAGGGAACTCCAGACCAGACCATACTTACCTTTAGAGGGATCTTCAGTTGATCTACTGAGAGTGTTATCTCTAAATGCGCTATTTGATAGCGCACCTGGTGAGTGTTTTGAAGGGTCTTTTTGGTACCTTTTGGTGTTTTCAGCAGCTTAGTTGGATTTTAGCGCTCACTTACCTCTGTGTGCTTTCTAGTTATTCCTTCCAAGTTGGCTTATATGCACTAGTTCCTCCTTCTCTGCTACACAGTCTGTTCTACAAAACCAATCTGAGATTTCCAGTGTTTTAGTCTAGTTCTATAGTCTGGGTATGAGTGTTTTTGCTACATTAAGCAGATGTAATGGAAGGAAGCATTTGTATGCAGTGAGTGACATGGTCATGTGGTGTAGCAGGAATGAGGCAGGGTTGAAGAAGAGCTCATGGCCTGAGACTTTCTTGGTAAGGTGGTGGACCTAGGGACAAAAAGGGCGATGTGGGAGCAGGACTACCAAATGTGTATAAGTGTGCCCTTATATAGTTACATAGTTAGTCTGGTTGAAAAAAGACAAAAGTCCATCTAGTTCAACCAATAAAAGGGTAAAAGAAATTATACAATTTTATGTATGCAATCCTATACCCACAGTTGGGTATAGGATGATCCAATTTGCTCCAGCAGGAGAAAAATCCCTTCCTGATCCCTCAAGAGGCAATCGGAAAGAATACAGGCCTTTTTTTAAACCAATCTACTGAGCTGGCTAGATCCAGCTCTTGATGGAGTGTTTTCCACATTTTCACAGCTCTTACTATGAAGAAGTCTTTCCATATTTGGAGATTACATCTGTTTTCCTCCAGCTGTAAAGAGTGTCCCTTTATCCTCTGTGATGACTTTAAAGTAAATAACTTAACACCAAGTTCCCTATATGTACCACTTATGTATGTAATAATATTGATCATATCCCCCCCTTAATCTCCTCTTCTCAAGAAAGAATAAATTCAGTTCCTCTAATCTCTCCTCATAGCCGAGCTCCTCCATGCCTCTTATCAGTTTGGTTGCCCTTCTTTGCACTTTCTCCAGTTCCCCAACATCATTTTTGTGAATTGGTGCCAAAAACTGAACTGCATATTCCAGATGAGATCTTACTAATGATTTATACAGGGGTAAAATTTCTCTCTCTGGGGTCTATACCACCCTTAATACAAGAGAGGGTGTTGCTCGCTTTGGAAACCGCAGCTTGGCATTGCATACCATTATTAGGCTTGTGATTTACCAGAACTCCCAGATCCTTCTCTGCTATTGAATCCCCCAGTTGTACTCCCCCTAGTATGTACAATGCATGCATATTCTTACCCCCCAAGTGCACAACTTTACATTTATCAACATTAACCCTCATTTGCTACATAGTTGCCAAATAAAATGATAATTTATTAATATATTAAAAAGTAAGGGTCCCAACACTGAACCTTGGGGTACTCTCTGAATACAGTCTTTTCACCAGTTTTCTATCCATTTACATATGTAATTTTCCAGACCTGTGGATTTTACCTTACACATTAGCCATGTGTGGGGTAATGCTTTTGCAAAATCCATATACCACGTCCACAGTCACTCCTTTGTGTAGGGTTTTGCTCACCTCCTCATAAAAACAAATCAGATTTGTTTGGCAACTTCTGTCTTTCATGAATCCATGCTGTCTGTTGCTTAAAATATTTTTTTCCAGCAAGAGCTCATCTATGTAGTCTTTTATTAAACTCTCCAGTATCTTCCCAATTATAATTCATTATTAATTCATTATTATAATTAATAATTATTCTATTAAACTCTCCAGTATCTTCCCAAATAAGTTAAACTAACCAGGTTATAGTTAATTGATAAAAACTTTGATCCCTTTTTAAATATAGGCACCACATTGGCCTTACACCAATCCAGTGGTACTATGCCAGTCATTAACAAGTCCTTAAAAATTAGAAATGATGGCTTTGAAATGAAAGAGTCCAATTCTTTGAGGACACAAGGGTGTATGCTATCTGGTCCAGGTGCTTTATTCACCCTTATTCTGTCTAAATATTTCTGGACCATATCAATTTTGAGCCATTGTGGATCATTTGGGGCTGTGTCAATATCATCCCCATTATGGACATGAGCTCCACATATGTTCCTTTGCATAAACAGAGCTAAAAATGTTATAAATAAATGTGCCTTCTCTCTTTTTACCCACTCACCTACTCTAGATTAATTTGTAAAGGGCCTACTTTCTCAGACCTGACCTTTTTACTCTCTCTATTAATATACTGGATTTGAAGAATTTTTGGGATTTGTCCTACTTTTTTTGCAATCTGTCATTCATTTTTAATTATTTTGCAGCTTTGATTTCCTTTTTAAATATTCTGTTATATTCTTTGTAACATTTAAACAATGATATTGTTCCTTCATTTTTATATTTTTAATAGCTTTTTTAACTTTGGTCATGAGCCACATGGGTTTTATTTTTAGCCTTTTAAACTTATTGGGAATATATTTTGCAGTGTGTTCAGATGCAGTCTTTTTGAAGAATTCCCATTTCTGTTCTGTGTTTGTCAATGCCAATATTTCCTCCTAGTCTAAGTTTTGTGTAGAGCAGCCCTCATCCTTGGAAAAATTGCTCTCTTAAAGTTGAGTGTTTTTATCTTTCCAGTATGTGCTTGTTGTTTACAGCTAACAATAAATTAAATCATGTTATGTTCACTGCTTCCCAGATGTTCTTTTATATGAACATTAGTAATAGGCTCTGCATGGTTTGAGATTACCAGATCCAACAGAGCATCATCCTAGTTGGGGCCTCTATGAACTGTACCATAAAATTGTCTTGTAATAGGTTTTTACATTTTTGCTCTTTAACTGTTCCTGCAGTGCCATGACTCAGTCAATTTCTGGGTAGTTAAAATCCCCCAATATTATCACTGTCGCAGCCCTTGTAGCCCTTTCTATCTGTGCAAGCAGCACCACAAGTCTCCACCTCCTCATTAACACTGGCTGGCCTATAACAAACTCCAATGATTACATATGTAGTACGCACACCCATGTGCAGTTCCACCCATAATGCTTCAGCCTCATCACACTCTCCATCAACTAGGTCCTTTTACACTCATTTTGAAATCACTTCTCACATAGAGACAGACACCACCACCTTTCCTTTTTACCCTGTCTCTCTGAGAGAGAGCATAGCCAGGAATATTAATGGCCCAGTCATGTGAAGAATGAAGTCAAGATTCAGCAATAAAATTATCATAGTTCTCTAATCCTGTAGGCAACTCTAGCATCAGTCCAAGATAAGAAGATGAGAATTTGTGCACCAGAGTCGGGGCGCAGTACTATCCACTGCAAAGTTTATAATTAGTTTTCTGAAGATTTAAATTGATGGAGCAATATAGAGTATATGAGTGATGGAGTATATACAGTATATACTTTAATATACGTAGTCTTAACACAAGTGTTGCTTAAGCAATTTTATTCATGCATTTTGTTTCCATCAGTTTTGGTTGCAATGTTTAGTTCTTATAACAACACCTACCTTGTTTGATTTTAAGCAGTTTTGATCTAAGATGTGCTGTTTACTACCACATTAAATCAATGAGTGCATAACTCATAATTACTGCACTATACAGATTATACGCTGTCCGGTGGATTGTACTGGCTGCATTTGTCTCATGCCATTGTGAATCAATATCATACTCCATCAGGAACACCAAACTTAAGTGCTTCTGAACATTGGCAAGTTGTCTGGCTTTTTTTTATCCTCCTTCTCCTTGAAGTCTGTTTAGAGGACACCAAGCCAAGCTGTTAGGTTTTAATGCTTAGAGATGGGAGCAGGCATGGAGTAATGTCAACTTGAATCATCAAGTTTCGTTTTCATTGTGATTCCAGTTGTTTGAAGTGCTAAACTAGTCATACTTGCCAACTTGCTGTACAAAGTCCTCTGTGGTGGCTGCTTTAATTGTAAATGAAGTTTAATATCTGCCAATAATGTCACTAGTGTGGCAAAGTAACAGAGCCAGCCCACTCAAACATAACACAGTCTTTTATATATCTGTTTAAACTTGTTGGAGATTCTATATATAGTCCCACAGAACAGACGGTGCACAGCACACGAGTTTATCATAGATGCAGCTACAAAGTTATAAACACTGCCATCTACTGGCTGAAGATCATATCTGTAGTTTTTTGCACAAAAATACATGAACATTGTATTCCAACACCCCACTCAGCAACTACTCCTTGTGCTAATCCCATGTGGGATCTCGATTCTATAAATCTGTTTTCAGTTCACTAAGAGATGACATCTCATCATCAGCAGCTCTGGTCCACTTTGGTTTGTCATGGGTTGGAAGTCTTTGCATCTCATTCCATGAATCTGGCTATGGTTTCAATACTGCACGAGCAACATAGGTCTGACGCTGGAATGCCTTTATTACTTCTGGTAGATTTCCTGATTATAGCCTCTTGTGCCCTGGTTTCTTCTTCCTTTACAGTATTTGGACTGTCTGTTCATTTTTATTTCTGTGTCATTTTGTTGCTTATCTTCATATGACACACTGATGTGGAATTTTGCTCAGTTTGAAGCATTTGTGTTAGTTCATGAAATTTTGAACACACTGAAGTTTCATCGACAATTACACTTCTACTGATGGTTACCTTATTTCTGTCTTGGTGTAGAAATTCTGTATCCCTTTTGAGATTCACTGTACCCCACAAGTACACTTTCCTTTGTGCAAGCATCCTAGTTTGTACATTTTCTTTTGAAATGTGCACATAGGCTTTGCTTCCACAAATGTTTAGATGGTTAACATTTGGGGTGTTTACAGTTCATATGGAGTTTTCTCAGTTGATTTTGCTGGTAGTCGATTTTGGAGATAGCATACGGACATAATTGCCCCCCCCCCCCAGTATGTGGTTGGTATATCTGCATGAAACAGCATGATTCTTCCACTCCGTTTTCTTCTGGGCTGTATGGTACAGTAGTTTTAATTATGCCATGTTTTCTGAGAATCACATGTGAGTTATTCAGTGCCACTCACTGTGCGCAATATACACTCTGCATTTTGCCAAAGTTGTTGCTTACTTTAGCCAAATACTGTGCAGGTTTCTCTGGTACTTCACTTTTGTTGTTTAACAGATATAGTGTAATACAGCCCTTGAAATTTCCTCTCACCCTCTCGCATTGGGCTAGTGGAAATAAGTGTGGGGAGAGCAGCACTGGGACTAGGGGTGTGTGGGAGGGACGGCGGTGGGGGCGGTGACAAGCAGTGATCTCCCTGTATGGCTTTCAATGAAGCAGCTGAAAGCCATGGGAGGGAGAGGAGGATGTGCGGCTTCCAGCTGCTTCATTGAAAACCATACAGGAGATAACTGCTTGTCACCACACCCACCCCTGCACCGATCATCCCCAAACGTTCCATTTCTTTTTGCCCCACCCCGCTGTGTGCTCCTTGGTGCCCAGCCCCTCTCCCTATCCTTCAATAGGGGAGAGAAGCTGGATTTGTTCTGCCTCCCCCTGTGCCTGCCCACACTCCAGTCCGTGCAGCTTCAGGGGGTGTGTGGGCTGGAAACTGAACACAGCAGCCGACATCTCTGATGCATCTGACTGAGTCATGCAAGTCTGACCTATCTTCCTTCCACCCACCCACCCCTCCCTTCCTTCCACCCACCCTCTCCTTTCCTTCCACCCACCTCTCCCTTCCTTACTTCCACTCCTCACTTCCACCCATCCCTTCCTTCCTTCCTTCCACCCCCTCCCTTTCACTCATCCCTTCCTTCCTTCCTTCCACCCACCCTTTTCCCTCCCTTCCTTCCTTCCACCCCCCCCTCCCCCTTCCTTCCTTCCCCCACCCACACCCACCCCTCCCCTTCCACTCCTCCCTTCCTTCCTCCCTTCCTTCCTTTCACCGCTCCCTTCCTTCCTTCCTTCCACCCCTCCCTTCCACCTCTCCCTTCATTTTTTCCACCCATTCTTCCCTTCCTTCGTTCCTTCCTTCCCCCCACCCACCCCTCCTTTCCTTCCACCCCTCCCTTCTTTCCACCCCTCCCTCCCCTTCCTTCCACTCCTCTCTTCCTTCCTTATTTCAACCCCTCCCACCCTTCCTTTCACCCCCCTCCCTCCCTCCCTGCCTTCCTTCCTTCCCCCCCCCCCTCCCATTTCCTCCTTTCCCCCCCCCCCCCACCCCCCCCCTCCCACCCTTCCTTCCACCCCCTCCCTTCCTACCTTTCACCCCTCCCTTCCTTCCTTCCTTCCACCCCTCCCCCTCCTTACCTTCCTTCCTTCCACCCCTCCCTCCCTTCCTTCCACCCCTCCTTCTGCCCCTCCTTCCCTTCCTTCCACCCCTCCCTCCCACCCACCCTTCCTTCCACCCTCCCACCCTTCCTTCTACCCCTCTTTCCACCCCTATCTCCCTTCTTACCACCCCTCCCTTCTAATCCTCCCACTCTTCCTCCCACCCTTCCTTCCCTCCCCTTCCTTCCTTCCACCCCCCCCTCCCTTCCTTCTTTCCACCCCTGCCTCCCTTCCTTCCACGCCTTTTTCCTTTTCTTCCACCCCTCCCTTTCTTCCTTCCTTTTAACAGTGCCATTTCATAAGATAATTTATGAGTGCGTGTTTAGCGGTGGGGCAGGGTAGGGGTTGGGTGGGGGGCATCTGGTGGCGAGTAACTGTTAAGTTCTGGTTAGTAGCGCAGGACTTGAAATTTTGAGCCCTGGTGTAGTATACCAAGAGTAATCAGCTTTAACAGTGAGAAAATACCTCTGCTTTCCTGGAGTTCTTTTTTTTCCATTGGACAACAAAGATCTGAATGTATTAAGTTTTTTAGCTCTGCTGTTACTCTGCTTTGGAAAGGTTTTTCTTGTCATTTTTCCTTTTAAACAGCTGGTGCATTTCATTGTTTGATCACATGGACTAATTTGCATTTCACTTGCATAGTCATTCTCAGTTAATTTCTTTATTATATCAGGACTTCTGAGTACAAGTCATCTGTGCCCTGTGTGACTGAAGTTTGAAAGTTTTTTCTCCTTGGCAGTATAAAGCACTACATTACAGCTCAGCTGATACAGTTCTTCTGTAATTTTAGCCTTTGCAAATAAGATATCCCCTTTTGTGATGGCACAACTGTCATGTTGCCTTGTCTTGTTTTGTGAGCTTCTTCACTGCAAAAGATCAGGTTCAAGAGGAGGAACATACAAGACATTTTTCACAGGTATCTTTCTGGTGACACTCTGGGACAGTAAAGAAAACCATCTCCTATTCTTTCTGATTCCATTATGTGCCCATTAGCTGTGGTGTTTTTTTCTGTTTTACTCTGTTCAAGGTGAATAAAGAAATGTATGTCATTTGTCATGTGACTCTTAGCTCCTGATTCAACACACCATGCCTACAAAGATGAGGTGCAACTTTTGGATTGATAAATATAACCATTGTACGTAGAAAAAAAATCAGTTTCTTCCTTTTCATTTCTGACCTTTTGCAGTTTAGTTTGTTTTTGCATTCTAGCTTTCCAGATTCTGCAGTTTGCTTTTAAATTACCTTGTTTCTTGCACACAAAGCATTAACGTGGTTTGTGCTGCATGTTACTGTTTTTATTCCTATTTTTAGTCTTTAAAGCAGACTCTGTGACAGAAGCATCATCACTAGAGATGAGCGAATCGAAGTAGGCGAAGTGGAATTCGTTTCGAATATTGGAAAATTTTCGATTCGCGCCGAATCCGAAAAAAATATCATACTTCGGATGCGCGAATCGAAATTTTTCCTAAAATGGCGGCGACATGTGCGGCGACGGAGCGGGGATGTCTGGGAAGGCGCGCAGACAAGGCGCGCTGACCCATAATGCATTCATTAATGACATGTGATCGCATTAGCGAATCAGCAGCCAGCCAGCCAGCACTGTGTAATGGTCGAGCTATAAATGGCGGCCATTTTAGAATTCTCCATTTGCCTCCAGTCATTCAAGAGAGGCAGACCGCTCTGTATTAGGGACAGAGTTAGGGCCACAGAAACGTTACTTAGGGACAGAGAAACGTTACTTAGGGACAGAGAAACATTACTCAGGGACACAGAATTGTTACTGAGGGCCACAGAATCGTTACTTAGAGACACAGAAACGTTAGTTAGGGGCCACAGAAACGTTAGTTAGGGCCACAGAATTGTTACTCAGGGACAGACACAGAATTGTTACTGAGGGCCACAGAATTGTTACTGAGGGCCACAGAAACGTTACTTAGGGACAGAATTGTTACACAGAATTGTTACTGAGGGCCACAGAACCTGTTACTGAGGGCCACAGAATTGTTACTTAGGGCCACAGAATTGTTACTCAGGGACAGACACAGAATTGTTACTGAGGGCCACAGAATTGTTACTGAGGGCCACAGAATTGTTACTTAGGGCCACAGACATTGTTAACGGCCACCTCAGGGACACAGAATTGTTACTGAGGGCCACAGAAACTTTACTTAGGGCCACAGAAATGTTACTCAGGGACAGACACAGAATTGTTACTGAGGGACCAGACAGAATTGTTACTGAGGGCCACAGAACCGTTACTTAGGGCCACAGAAACGTTACTCAGGGCCACAGAATTGTTACTGAGGGCCACAGATTGTTACTTAGGGCCACAGAAACGTTAGTTAGGGCCACAGAATTGTTACTCAGGGACAGACACAGAATTGTTACTGAGGGCCACAGAATTGTTACTGAGGGCCACAGAACCGTTACTTAGGGCCACAGAATTGTTACTCAGGGACACAGAATTGTTACTGAGGGCCACAGAACCGTTACTTAGGGCCACAGAATTGTTACTCAGGGACAGACACAGAATTGTTACTGAGGGCCACAGAATTGTTACTGAGGGCCACAGAAACGTTACTCAGGGACACAGAATTGTTACTGAGGGCCACAGAAGTTACTTAGGGCCACAGAATTGTTACTGAGGGCCACAGAATTGTTACTGAGGGCCACAGAATTGTTACTCAGGGCCACAGAACGTTACTAGGGCCACAGAATTGTTACTCAGGGACACAGAATTGTTACTGAGGGCCCTGTTACTTAGGGCCACAGAATTGTTACTCAGGGCAGACACAGAATTGTTACTCAGGGCACACAGAATTGTTACTGAGGGCCACAGAACCGTTACTTAGGGCCACAGAATTGTTACTCAGGGACACAGACAGGGCCACAGAATTGTTACTTAGGGCCACAGAATTGTTACTCAGGGACAGACACAGGTTACTGAGGGACACAGAATTGTTACTTAGGGCCACAGAAACGTTACTTAGGGCCACAGAATTGTTACTTCAGGGACAGACACAGAATTGTTACTGAGGGCCACAGAATTGTTACTGAGGGCCACAGAATTGTTACTTAGGGCCACAGAATTGTTACTGTCAGGGACACAGAATTGTTACTGAGGGCCACAGAACCGTTACTTAGGGCCACAGAATTGTTACTCAGGGACAGACAGAAATTGTTACTGAGGGCCACAGAATTGTTACTGAGGGCCACAGAACCGTTACTTAGGGCCACAGAATTGTTACTCAGGGACACAGAATTGTTACTGAGGGCCACAGAACCGTTACTTAGGGCCACAGAATTGTTACTCAGGGACAGACACAGATTGAATTGTTACTGAGGGACACAGAATTGTTACTGAGGGCCACAGAACCGTTACTTAGGGCCACAGAATTGTTACTCAGGACACAGAATTGTTACTGAGGCCACAGAATTGTTACTTAGGGCCACAGAACCGTTACTCAGGGCCACAGAATTGTTACTCAGGGGGACACAGAATTGTTACTCAGGGACACAGAATTGTTACTGAGGGCCACAGAACCGTTACTTAGGGCCACAGAAACGTTACTCAGGGACACAGAATTGTTACTGAGGGACACAGAGATTGTTACTTAGGGCCACAGAATTGTTACTCAGGGACAGACACAGAATTGTTACTGAGGGACACAGAATTGTTACTGAGGGCCACAGAACCGTTACTTAGGGCCACAGAAATTGTTACTCAGGGACACAGAATTGTTACTGAGGGCCACAGAACCTGTTACTTAGGGCCACAGAATTGTTACTCAGGGACACAGAATTGTTACTGAGGGCCACACAGAACTTTGTTTACTCAGGGCCACAGAATTGTTACTCAGGGACCACAGAATTGTTACTGAGGGACACAGAATTGTTACTCAGGGACAACACAGAATTGTTACTCAGGGAGGGCCACAGAATTGTTACTCAGGGGACACAGGTTACTGAGGACACAGAATTGTTACTCAGGGACACAGAATTGTTACTGAGGGCCACAGAACCGTTACTTGGGGCCACAGAATTGTTACTCAGGGACACAGAATTGTTACTGAGGGACACAGAATTGTTACTCAGGGCCACACAGAATTGTTACTCAGGGACAGACACAGAATTGTTACTCAGGGACACAGAATTGTTACTCAGGGCCACAGAATTGTTACTCAGGGACACAGAATTGTTACTCAGGGACAGGGACACAGAATTGTTACTCAGGGACACAGAATTGTTACTCAGGGACACAGAATCGTTGAATTAAAGAGTATGTCAGACAACATGCAGAGGAGTGGCAGAGGAGGCAATGTTTTAGGAGCGAGCAGACGTGGCAGCAGAGGAAGGGGTCGAGGCAGCACTATTCGCAGCCAGAGGCCAGTGCTCCCGGTGTCATCCAGCGGTCGTGTCTCCACCGACAACCCTGCCGTCATCGATTGGTTGGCTCGGTCGTCTTCCTCTTCCCAGGTCACCTCTGACACCTACAGCCAACGGTCGGTGGGTACGTCAGACACAACCGTTAGTTGGCATGGCCCGGGACCAAGCCCACTGAAATCACGTGTCCTCTACCTGCCCCTGTCCTTTGGTGTTCCCTCACCAAGCGAAGTATCGCATGCTGTGGGCTCAGCCCCACTGTACAGTGAGGAAGAGCTAACAGAGGGCGGTCAGGAACGGGGGGGAGACATCCGCCTTTTCAGCAGCCAGGCGAAGAAGTACTGGCGAGGAGAGTGGCTCGGTAGCCGGTCTAGAGACAGGTCTGTCTCCTGACCCAGACGCAGCCGAGGGGGCTAGTAGTGAGGCGGAGACCCTACTTGATGATGAGGAGGTTGATCGCACTTGGCAGCCTCGTCGTCATCAGGCAATTTCTTCCGCATCATCAGGAGAAGAGGGTGGCAGCTTGGCAGCGAGCGAAACAGTCGGTGGGTTGCCCAGGAGGCAGCAGGGTCGCAGCAGTGTCAGTGGAGCCAAACGGCCACGGAGTAGAGCACCAGCTCCACTGCAGCCTACCACCACGGCCAGTAGTGGTGCCGGTGTGCACGGGAGGAAGCAGCAGTCAGCCAGTGAGGAGTATCGGGGGCAAAGTTTCCTACTCGGCGGTGTGTGGCAATTTTTCGTCAAGCCGCCCGAGGAAGTAAACGTAGCCGTATGTCGACTATGTGGCCAGAAAGTCAAGCGTGGCCAGGGGGCCCATGTTGGGACTACAGCGTTGCGGCAGCATATGCAGCGTCGCCATTTGGTGGCCTGGGAAAACCGTGATAAAGATACGGCGGTTCTGCCCGCCCCAGCCCCCGCTCCATCACCCGCTCCGTTACTTGCTCCGTCACCCGACGTCAATCGCCCTCCATCAGCCAGTCAAGGCTCCAACACCTCTGCTGAGGGGAGTTGTCGCTCGTTGGCATCTTCCGCTCGTTCAGATGCTCCTTCTCCTGCTACTCCTCTTCTTCACGGATTCCGTCAGCAGTCTTTCTTGGAATCCGTTTCCAAGAGACAACAGTTTGCGAGCACGCACCCGACGGTGCAAAAGCTGAACGTCCTCCTGTCCAAGTTGCTGGTGCTGCAGTCCCTCCCTTTCCAAGTGGTGGACTCAGCACCTTTCCGAGAAATGATGGCTTGTGCCGCGCCGCGGTGGAGAGTGCCAAGCCGTCATTTCTTCGCCAAAAAGGCAGTGCCAGCCCTGCATTCACATGTAGAAGAGATGGTGGGCCAGTCTTTGAGCATGTCGGTCTCTGCCAAAGTGCACGGCAGCGCCGACGTGTGGAGCTGTAACTACGGTCAGGGACAGTACATGTCATTTACGGCCCACTGGGGTGAACGTGGTGCCGTCACAGCCGCACCAGCAACTTGGACAGGTCACGCCGCTTTTGCCTCCACGTTTGCACGTCCTTGGTCCACAAAAGATGTCCGCCTCTACCACCTCTTCTTCCGCCGTGTCCTCAGCCGCCACCCCCGTGCCAAGTCCCATTACCCGACCGGCATATCACATGTGCAGGGCGCAACGGTGTCACGCTGTGCTGCACCTGGTATGCCTTGGCGAACGTAGTCACACAGGGGAGGAACTTCTCAGTGTAATGAACAGAGAAATCGACAGATGGCTGTCTCCGCGCAAACTGAAAATCGGAACCATGTTGACCGACAACGGAAAGAACATGGTGTCTGCTCTGCGTCAAGGAAGGTTGTGCCATGCGCCATGCATGGCTCACGTGTTCAATCTGGTTGTCAAGCGGTTCCTAAAATCCACCATCCCACTGCAAGACATCCTTAAAATGTCACGTAAACTTTGCATGCATTTCAGCCATTCCTACACCGCAAAGCACACCCTCCTTGAGCTGCAGCGGCAGAACGGAATTCCACAGCATCGCCTGATCTGCGACGTTGCAACAAGGTGGAATTCAACCCTACACATGTTAGACCGCCTTTACGAACAGCGAAAGGCCATCACCGATTTCCTGATGTTACAAGCGGATAAAGGTACTCCCCTGTGTAACTTTGATGTCAGCCATTGGCAGCTCATGCGTGACACCTGCCGCTTGCTCAGGCCCTTTGAGGAGGCCACGCTATTCGTGAGTCGGCAGGACTATGGGATGAACGACGTCATTCCTCTGTTGCACGTCCTGGAACAAATGCTGTTAACAATGGCTGGTCAGGGTGCGGTAGACGTGGCGCACAGATCTCAACGCCACATGACCCCTGTGGGGGCAGGACAGGAAGAAGAGGAGGAGGTAGAGGAGGACATTTGTGCTCAGGAATTATTGAGTGAAATGGGTGGTTTTTCCACTCAGCGGACAGGAGTGGAGGAGCAGGAGCATGTGGTAGAGGAGGAGGAGGAGGAGGAGACAGAGGACCCAGACGCACCGTGGCAGTATGCTGTGGAGATGGAGGCAGGGAGTCCCTCGCATTCCTTGGCACAAATGGCCCATAGCATGCTCGGTTGCTTGCGTAGCGACAGCCGAATAATAACCATCAGACAGAGGGATGACTTTTGGCTGTCCACCTTGTTGGACCCTCGCTACCGTTCAAAAATGGTGGCCTTTTTCACACCTGCTGAGAGGGAGGCCAAAATAACGTACTATAAAAACCACCTATGTAGTCAGTTGGTCTCTGCCTTTGTGCGTCAACGTCCATCCTCAGACACTGTGGGCCCTGTGCGCTCGCGTTCCGCTGCCATGGCAGCAGGGGAGGGGTGGGGGTGGTAGGAGCAGTGGCAGCTCCACCAGCAGCGGCTGCCTCAGTCT